>JAVMKO010000207.1:0-32417 GCA_032164245.1 Sternotherus odoratus
CTGGGGCGCCCCGAGCGCCCCTTTCTCTTCCGTAGTCTCACCCCCACGCCGGGACTGGGGCGCCCCGAGCGCCCCTTTCTCTTCCGTAGTCTCACCCCCACGCCGGGACTGGGGCGCCCCGAGCGCCCCTTTCTCTTCCGTAGTCTCACCCCCACGCCGGGACTGGGGCGCCCCGAGCGCCCCTTTCTCTCCGTAGTCTCACCCCCACGCCGGGACTGGGGCGCCCCGAGCGCCCCTTTCTCTCCGTAGTCTCACCCCCACGCCGGGACTGGGGCGCCCCGAGCGCCCCTTTCTCTTCCGTAGTCTCACCCCCACGCCGGGACTGGGGCGCCCCGAGCGCCCCTTTCTCTTCCGTAGTCTCACCCCCACGCCGGGACTGGGGCGCCCCGAGCGCCCCTTTCTCTCCGTAGTCTCACCCCCACGCCGGGACTGGGGCGCCCCGAGCGCCCCTTTCTCTCCGTAGTCTCACCCCCACGCCGGGACTGGGGCGCCCCGAGCGCCCCTTTCTCTCCGTAGTCTCACCCCACGCCGGGACTGGGGCGCCCCGAGCGCCCCTTTCTCTCCTTTAGTCTCACCCCCACGCCGGGACTGGGGCGCCCCGAGCGCCCCTTTCTCTTCCGTAGTCTCACCCCCACGCCGGGACTGGGGCGCCCCGAGCGCCCCTTTCTCTTCCGTAGTCTCACCCCCACGCCGGGACTGGGGCGCCCCGAGCGCCCCTTTCTCTTCCGTAGTCTCACCCCCACGCCGGGACTGGGGCGCCCCGAGCGCCCCTTTCTCTTCCGTAGTCTCACCCCCACGCCGGGACTGGGGCGCCCCGAGCGCCCCTTTCTCTCCGTAGTCTCACCCCCACGCCGGGACTGGGGCGCCCCGAGCGCCCCTTTCTCTTCCGTAGTCTCACCCCCACGCCGGGACTGGGGCGCCCCGAGCGCCCCTTTCTCTTCCGTAGTCTCACCCCCACGCCGGGACTGGGGCGCCCCGAGCGCCCCTTTCTCTTCCGTAGTCTCACCCCCACGCCGGGACTGGGGCGCCCCGAGCGCCCCTTTCTCTTCCGTAGTCTCACCCCCACGCCGGGACTGGGGCGCCCCGAGCGCCCCTTTCTCTTCCGTAGTCTCACCCCCACGCCGGGACTGGGGCGCCCCGAGCGCCCCTTTCTCTCCGTAGTCTCACCCCCACGCCGGGACTGGGGCGCCCCGAGCGCCCCTTTCTCTTCCGTAGTCTCACCCCCACGCCGGGACTGGGGCGCCCCGAGCGCCCCTTTCTCTTCCGTAGTCTCACCCCCACGCCGGGACTGGGGCGCCCCGAGCGCCCCTTTCTCTTCCGTAGTCTCACCCCCACGCCGGGACTGGGGCGCCCCGAGCGCCCCTTTCTCACCCGTAGTCTCACCCCCACGCCGGGACTGGGGCGCCCCGAGCGCCCCTTTCTCTTCCGTAGTCTCACCCCCACGCCGGGACTGGGGCGCCCCGAGCGCCCCTTTCTCTTCCGTAGTCTCACCCCCACGCCGGGACTGGGGCGCCCCGAGCGCCCCTTTCTCTTCCGTAGTCTCACCCCCACGCCGGGACTGGGGCGCCCCGAGCGCCCCTTTCTCACCCGTAGTCTCACCCCCACGCCGGGACTGGGGCGCCCCGAGCGCCCCTTTCTCTTCCGTAGTCTCACCCCCACGCCGGGACTGGGGCGCCCCGAGCGCCCCTTTCTCTTCCGTAGTCTCACCCCCACGCCGGGACTGGGGCGCCCGACTCCCCGAGCCCCCGACCCCTTTCTCTTCCGTAGTCTCACCCCCACGCCGGGACTGGGGCGCCCCGAGCGCCCCTTTCTCTTCCGTAGTCTCACCCCCACGCCGGGACTGGGGCGCCCCGAGCGCCCCTTTCTCTTCCGTAGTCTCACCCCCACGCCGGGACTGGGGCGCCCCGAGCGCCCCTTTCTCTTCCGTAGTCTCACCCCCACGCCGGGACTGGGGCGCCCCGAGCGCCCCTTTCTCTTCCGTAGTCTCACCCCCACGCCGGGACTGGGGCGCCCCGAGCGCCCCTTTCTCTTCCGTAGTCTCACCCCCACGCCGGGACTGGGGCGCCCCGAGCGCCCCTTTCTCTTCCGTAGTCTCACCCCCACGCCGGGACTGGGGCGCCCCGAGCGCCCCTTTCTCTTCCGTAGTCTCACCCCCACGCCGGGACTGGGGCGCCCCGAGCGCCCCTTTCTCTTCCGTAGTCTCACCCCCACGCCGGGACTGGGGCGCCCCGAGCGCCCCTTTCTCTTCCGTAGTCTCACCCCCACGCCGGGACTGGGGCGCCCCGAGCGCCCCTTTCTCTTCCGTAGTCTCACCCCCACGCCGGGACTGGGGCGCCCCGAGCGCCCCTTTCTCTTCCGTAGTCTCACCCCACGCCGGGACTGGGGCGCCCCGAGCGCCCCTTTCTCTTCCGTAGTCTCACCCCCACGCCGGGACTGGGGCGCCCCGAGCGCCCCTTTCTCTTCCGTAGTCTCACCCCCACGCCGGGACTGGGGCGCCCCGAGCGCCCCTTTCTCTTCCGTAGTCTCACCCCCACGCCGGGACTGGGGCGCCCCGAGCGCCCCTTTCTCTTCCGTAGTCTCACCCCCACGCCGGGACTGGGGCGCCCCGAGCGCCCCTTTCTCTTCCGTAGTCTCACCCCCACGCCGGGACTGGGGCGCCCCGAGCGCCCCTTTCTCTTCCGTAGTCTCACCCCCACGCCGGGACTGGGGCGCCCCCGAGCGCCCCTTTCTCTTCCGTAGTCTCACCCCCACGCCGGGACTGGGGCGCCCCGAGCGCCCCTTTCTCTTCCGTAGTCTCACCCCCACGCCGGGACTGGGGCGCCCCGAGCGCCCCTTTCTCTTCCGTAGTCTCACCCCCACGCCGGGACTGGGGCGCCCCGAGCGCCCCTTTCTCTTCCGTAGTCTCACCCCCACGCCGGGACTGGGGCGCCCCGAGCGCCCCTTTCTCTTCCGTAGTCTCACCCCCACGCCGGGACTGGGGCGCCCCGAGCGCCCCTTTCTCTCCTTTAGTCTCACCCCCACGCCGGGACTGGGGCGCCCCGAGCGCCCCTTTCTCTCCTTTAGTCTCACCCCCACGCCGGGACTGGGGCGCCCCGAGCGCCCCTTTCTCTTCCGTAGTCTCACCCCCACGCCGGGACTGGGGCGCCCCGAGCGCCCCTTTCTCTTCCGTAGTCTCACCCCCACGCCGGGACTGGGGCGCCCCGAGCGCCCCTTTCTCTTCCGTAGTCTCACCCCCACGCCGGGACTGGGGCGCCCCGAGCGCCCCTTTCTCTCCCGTAGTCTCACCCCCACGCCGGGACTGGGGCGCCCCGAGCGCCCCTTTCTCTTCCGTAGTCTCACCCCCACGCCGGGACTGGGGCGCCCCGAGCGCCCCTTTCTCTTCCGTAGTCTCACCCCCACGCCGGGACTGGGGCGCCCCGAGCGCCCCTTTCTCTTCCGTAGTCTCACCCCCACGCCGGGACTGGGGCGCCCCGAGCGCCCCTTTCTCTTCCGTAGACTCACCCCCACGCCGGGACTGGGGCGCCCCGAGCGCCCCTTTCTCACCCGCTAGACTCACCCCCACGCCGGGACTGGGGCGCCCCGAGCGCCCCTTTCTCTTCCGTAGTCTCACCCCCACGCCGGGACTGGGGCGCCCCGAGCGCCCCTTTCTCTTCCGTAGTCTCACCCCCACGCCGGGACTGGGGCGCCCCGAGCGCCCCTTTCTCTCCCGTAGTCTCACCCCCACGCCGGGACTGGGGCGCCCCGAGCGCCCCTTTCTCTCCCGTAGTCTCACCCCCACGCCGGGACTGGGGCGCCCCGAGCGCCCCTTTCTCTCCTTTAGTCTCACCCCCACGCCGGGACTGGGGCGCCCCGAGCGCCCCTTTCTCTCCTTTAGTCTCACCCCCACGCCGGGACTGGGGCGCCCCCGGAGCGCCCCTTTCTCTTCCGTAGACTCACCCCCACGCCGGGACTGGGGCGCCCCGAGCGCCCCTTTCTCTCCCGTAGTCTCACCCCCACGCCGGGACTGGGGCGCCCCGAGCGCCCCTTTCTCTTCCGTAGTCTCACCCCCACGCCGGGACTGGGGCGCCCCGAGCGCCCCTTTCTCTTCAGTAGACTCACCCCCACGCCGGGACTGGGGCGCCCCGAGCGCCCCTTTCTCTCCCGTAGTCTCACCCCCACGCCGGGACTGGGGCGCCCCGAGCGCCCCTTTCTCTCCCGTAGTCTCACCCCCACGCCGGGACTGGGGCGCCCCGAGCGCCCCTTTCTCTCCCGTAGTCTCACCCCCACGCCGGGACTGGGGCGCCCCGAGCGCCCCTTTCTCTTCCGTAGTCTCACCCCCACGCCGGGACTGGGGCGCCCCGAGCGCCCCTTTCTCTTCCGTAGTCTCACCCCCACGCCGGGACTGGGGCGCCCCGAGCGCCCCTTTCTCACCCGTAGTCTCACCCCCACGCCGGGACTGGGGCGCCCCGAGCGCCCCTTTCTCTGCCGTAGTCTCACCCCCACGCCGGGACTGGGGCGCCCCGAGCGCCCCTTTCTCTGCCGTAGTCTCACCCCCACGCCGGGACTGGGGCGCCCCGAGCGCCCCTTTCTCTGCCGTAGTCTCACCCCCACGCCGGGACTGGGGCGCCCCGAGCGCCCCTTTCTCTTCCGTAGACTCACCCCCACGCCGGGACTGGGGCGCCCCGAGCGCCCCTTTCTCTCCCGTAGTCTCACCCCCACGCCGGGACTGGGGCGCCCCGAGCGCCCCTTTCTCTCCTTTAGTCTCACCCCCACGCCGGGACTGGGGCGCCCCGAGCGCCCCTTTCCCTTCCGTAGTCTCACCCCCACGCCGGGACTGGGGCGCCCCGAGCGCCCTTTTCTCTCCTTTAGTCTCAGCCCCACGCCGGGACTGGGGCGCCCCGAGCGCCCCTTTCTCTTCCGTACACTCACTCCCACGCCGGGACTGGGGCGCCCCGAGCGCCCCTTTCTCTCCCGTAGTCTCACCCCCACGCCGGGACTGGGGCGCCCCGAGCGCCCCTTTCTCTTCCGTAGTCTCACCCCCACGCCGGGACTGGGGAGCCCCGAGCGCCCCTTTCTCTTCCGTAGTCTCACCCCCACGCCGGGACTGGGGCGCCCCGAGCGCCCCTTTCTCTTCCGTAGTCTCACCCCCACGCCGGGACTGGGGCGCCCCGAGCGCCCCTTTCTCTTCCGTAGTCTCACCCCCACGCCGGGACTGGGGCGCCCCGAGCGCCCCTTTCTCTTCCGTAGTCTCACCCCCACGCCGGGACTGGGGCGCCCCGAGCGCCCCTTTCTCTTCCGTAGTCTCACCCCCACGCCGGGACTGGGGCGCCCCGAGCGCCCCTTTCTCTCCCGTAGTCTCACCCCCACGCCGGGACTGGGGCGCCCCGAGCGCCCCTTTCTCTCCTTTAGTCTCACCCCCACGCCGGGACTGGGGCGCCCCGAGCGCCCCTTTCTCTCCTTTAGTCTCACCCCCACGCCGGGACTGGGGCGCCCCGAGCGCCCCTTTCTCTTCCGTAGTCTCACCCCCACGCCGGGACTGGGGCGCCCCGAGCGCCCCTTTCTCTTCCGTAGTCTCACCCCCACGCCGGGACTGGGGCGCCCCGAGCGCCCCTTTCTCTTCCGTAGTCTCACCCCCACGCCGGGACTGGGGCGCCCCGAGCGCCCCTTTCTCACCCGTAGTCTCACCCCCACGCCGGGACTGGGGCGCCCCGAGCGCCCCTTTCTCTTCCGTAGTCTCACCCCCACGCCGGGACTGGGGCGCCCCGAGCGCCCCTTTCTCTTCCGTAGTCTCACCCCCACGCCGGGACTGGGGCGCCCCGAGCGCCCCTTTCTCTTCCGTAGTCTCACCCCCACGCCGGGACTGGGGCGCCCCGAGCGCCCCTTTCTCTTCCGTAGACTCACCCCCACGCCGGGACTGGGGCGCCCCGAGCGCCCCTTTCTCACCCGCAGACTCACCCCCACGCCGGGACTGGGGCGCCCCGAGCGCCCCTTTCTCTTCCGTAGTCTCACCCCCACGCCGGGACTGGGGCGCCCCGAGCGCCCCTTTCTCTTCCGTAGTCTCACCCCCACGCCGGGACTGGGGCGCCCCGAGCGCCCCTTTCTCTTCCGTAGTCTCACCCCCACGCCGGGACTGGGGCGCCCCGAGCGCCCCTTTCTCTCCTTTAGTCTCACCCCCACGCCGGGACTGGGGCGCCCCGAGCGCCCCTTTCTCTTCCGTAGTCTCACCCCCACGCCGGGACTGGGGCGCCCCGAGCGCCCCTTTCTCTTCCGTAGTCTCACCCCCACGCCGGGACTGGGGCGCCCCGAGCGCCCCTTTCTCTTCCGTAGTCTCACCCCCACGCCGGGACTGGGGCGCCCCGAGCGCCCCTTTCTCTTCCGTAGTCTCACCCCCACGCCGGGACTGGGGCGCCCCGAGCGCCCCTTTCTCTTCCGTAGTCTCACCCCCACGCCGGGACTGGGGCGCCCCGAGCGCCCCTTTCTCTCCCGTAGTCTCACCCCCACGCCGGGACTGGGGCGCCCCGGAGCGCCCCTTTCTCTCCTTTAGTCTCACCCCCACGCCGGGACTGGGGCGCCCCGGAGCGCCCCTTTCTCTCCTTTAGTCTCACCCCCACGCCGGGACTGGGGCGCCCCGGAGCGCCCCTTTCTCTCCTTTAGTCTCACCCCCACGCCGGGACTGGGGCGCCCCGGAGCGCCCCTTTCTCTTCCGTAGACTCACCCCCACGCCGGGACTGGGGCGCCCCGAGTGCCCCTTTCTCACCCGTAGTCTCACCCCCACGCCGGGACTGGGGCGCCCCGAGCGCCCCTTTCTCTTCCGTAGTCTCACCCCCACGCCGGGACTGGGGCGCCCCGAGCGCCCCTTTCTCTTCAGTAGACTCACCCCCACGCCGGGACTGGGGCGCCCCGAGCGCCCCTTTCTCTCCCGTAGTCTCACCCCCACGCCGGGACTGGGGCGCCCCGAGCGCCCCTTTCTCTCCCGTAGTCTCACCCCCACGCCGGGACTGGGGCGCCCCGAGCGCCCCTTTCTCTCCCGTAGTCTCACCCCCACGCCGGGACTGGGGCGCCCCGAGCGCCCCTTTCTCTTCCGTAGTCTCACCCCCACGCCGGGACTGGGGCGCCCCGAGCGCCCCTTTCTCTTCCGTAGTCTCACCCCCACGCCGGGACTGGGGCGCCCCGAGCGCCCCTTTCTCACCCGTAGTCTCACCCCCACGCCGGGACTGGGGCGCCCCGAGCGCCCCTTTCTCTGCCGTAGTCTCACCCCCACGCCGGGACTGGGGCGCCCCGAGCGCCCCTTTCTCTGCCGTAGTCTCACCCCCACGCCGGGACTGGGGCGCCCCGAGCGCCCCTTTCTCTGCCGTAGTCTCACCCCCACGCCGGGACTGGGGCGCCCCGAGCGCCCCTTTCTCTTCCGTAGACTCACCCCCACGCCGGGACTGGGGCGCCCCGAGCGCCCCTTTCTCTCCCGTAGTCTCACCCCCACGCCGGGACTGGGGCGCCCCGAGCGCCCCTTTCTCTCCTTTAGTCTCACCCCCACGCCGGGACTGGGGCGCCCCGAGCGCCCCTTTCCCTTCCGTAGTCTCACCCCCACGCCGGGACTGGGGCGCCCCGAGCGCCCTTTTCTCTCCTTTAGTCTCAGCCCCACGCCGGGACTGGGGCGCCCCGAGCGCCCCTTTCTCTTCCGTACACTCACTCCCACGCCGGGACTGGGGCGCCCCGAGCGCCCCTTTCTCTCCCGTAGTCTCACCCCCACGCCGGGACTGGGGCGCCCCGAGCGCCCCTTTCTCTTCCGTAGTCTCACCCCCACGCCGGGACTGGGGCGCCCCGAGCGCCCCTTTCTCTTCCGTAGTCTCACCCCCACGCCGGGACTGGGGCGCCCCGAGCGCCCCTTTCTCTTCCGTAGTCTCACCCCCACGCCGGGACTGGGGCGCCCCGAGCGTCCCTTTCTCTTCCGTAGTCTCACCCCCACGCCGGGACTGGGGCGCCCCGAGCGCCCCTTTCTCTCCTTTAGTCTCACCCCCACGCCGGGACTGGGGCGCCCCGAGCGCCCCTTTCTCTCCTTTAGTCTCACCCCCACGCCGGGACTGGGGCGCCCCGAGCGCCCCTTTCTCTTCCGTAGTCTCACCCCCACGCCGGGACTGGGGCGCCCCGAGCGCCCCTTTCTCTCCCGTAGTCTCACCCCCACGCTGGGACTGGGGCGCCCCGAGCGCCCCTTTCTCTCCCGTAGTCTCACCCCCACGCCGGGACTGGGGCGCCCCGAGCGCCCCTTTCTCTCCCGTAGTCTCACCCCCACGCCGGGACTGGGGCGCCCCGAGCGCCCCTTTCTCTCCCGTAGTCTCACCCCCACGCCGGGACTGGGGCGCCCGGAGCGCCCCTTTCTCTCCCGTAGTCTCACCCCCACGCCGGGACTGGGGCGCCCGGAGCGCCCCTTTCTCTCCCGTAGTCTCACCCCCACGCCGGGACTCGGGCGCCCGGAGCGCCCCTTTCTCTCCCGTAGTCTCACCCCCACGCCGGGACTGGGGCGCCCCGAGCGCCCCTTTCTCTTCCGTAGTCTCACCCCCACGCCGGGACTGGGGCGCCCCGAGCGCCCCTTTCTCTTCCGTAGTCTCACCCCCACGCCGGGACTGGGGCGCCCCGAGCGCCCCTTTCTCTCCTTTAGTCTCACCCCCACGCCGGGACTGGGGCGCCCCGAGCGCCCCTTTCTCTTCCGTAGTCTCACCCCCACGCCGGGACTGGGGCGCCCCGAGCGCCCCTTTCTCTTCCGTAGTCTCACCCCCACGCCGGGACTGGGGCGCCCCGAGCGCCCCTTTCTCTCCTTTAGTCTCACCCCCACGCCGGGACTGGGGCGCCCCGAGCGCCCCTTTCTCTTCAGTAGACTCACTCCCACGCCGGGACTGGGGCGCCCCGAGCGCCCCTTTCTCTTCCGTAGACTCACCCCCACGCCGGGACTGGGGCGCCCCGAGCGCCCCTTTCTCTTCCGTAGACTCACCCCCACGCCGGGACTGGGGCGCCCCGAGCGCCCCTTTCTCTTCCGTAGACTCACCCCCACGCCGGGACTGGGGCGCCCCGAGCGCCCCTTTCTCTTCCGTAGTCTCACCCCCACGCCGGGACTGGGGCGCCCCGAGCGCCCCTTTCTCTTCCGTAGTCTCACCCCCACGCCGGGACTGGGGCGCCCCGAGCGCCCCTTTCTCACCCGTAGTCTCACCCCCACGCCGGGACTGGGGCGCCCCGAGCGCCCCTTTCTCACCCGTAGTCTCACCCCCACGCCGGGACTGGGGCGCCCCGAGCGCCCCTTTCTCTTCCGTAGTCTCACCCCCACGCCGGGACTGGGGCGCCCCGAGCGCCCCTTTCTCTTCCGTAGTCTCACCCCCACGCCGGGACTGGGGCGCCCCGAGCGCCCCTTTCTCACCCGTAGTCTCACCCCCACGCCGGGACTGGGGCGCCCCGAGCGCCCCTTTCTCTTCCGTAGTCTCACCCCCACGCCGGGACTGGGGCGCCCCGAGCGCCCCTTTCTCTTCCGTAGTCTCACCCCCACGCCGGGACTGGGGCGCCCCGAGCGCCCCTTTCTCTTCCGTAGTCTCACCCCCACGCCGGGACTGGGGCGCCCCGAGCGCCCCTTTCTCTTCCGTAGTCTCACCCCCACGCCGGGACTGGGGCGCCCCGAGCGCCCCTTTCTCACCCGTAGTCTCACCCCCACGCCGGGACTGGGGCGCCCCGAGCGCCCCTTTCTCTTCCGTAGACTCACCCCCACGCCGGGACTGGGGCGCCCCGAGCGCCCCTTTCTCTTCCGTAGTCTCACCCCCACGCCGGGACTGGGGCGCCCCGAGCGCCCCTTTCTCTTCCGTAGTCTCACCCCCACGCCGGGACTGGGGCGCCCCGAGCGCCCCTTTCTCACCCGTAGTCTCACCCCCACGCCGGGACTGGGGCGCCCCGAGCGCCCCTTTCTCACCCGTAGTCTCACCCCCACGCCGGGACTGGGGCGCCCCGAGCGCCCCTTTCTCTTCCGTAGTCTCACCCCCACGCCGGGACTGGGGCGCCCCGAGCGCCCCTTTCTCTTCCGTAGTCTCACCCCCACGCCGGGACTGGGGCGCCCCGAGCGCCCCTTTCTCACCCGTAGTCTCACCCCCACGCCGGGACTGGGGCGCCCCGAGCGCCCCTTTCTCTTCCGTAGTCTCACCCCCACGCCGGGACTGGGGCGCCCCGAGCGCCCCTTTCTCTTCCGTAGTCTCACCCCCACGCCGGGACTGGGGCGCCCCGAGCGCCCCTTTCTCTTCCGTAGTCTCACCCCCACGCCGGGACTGGGGCGCCCCGAGCGCCCCTTTCTCTTCCGTAGTCTCACCCCCACGCCGGGACTGGGGCGCCCCGAGCGCCCCTTTCTCACCCGTAGTCTCACCCCCACGCCGGGACTGGGGCGCCCCGAGCGCCCCTTTCTCTTCCGTAGTCTCACCCCCACGCCGGGACTGGGGCGCCCCGAGCGCCCCTTTCTCTTCCGTAGTCTCACCCCCACGCCGGGACTGGGGCGCCCCGAGCGCCCCTTTCTCACCCGTAGTCTCACCCCCACGCCGGGACTGGGGTGCCCCGAGCGCCCCTTTCTCTCCCGTAGTCTCACCCCCACGCCGGGACTGGGGCGCCCCGAGCGCCCCTTTCTCTTCCGTAGTCTCACCCCCACGCCGGGACTGGGGCGCCCCGAGCGCCCCTTTCTCTTCCGTAGTCTCACCCCCACGCCGGGACTGGGGCGCCCCGAGCGCCCCTTTCTCTTCCGTAGTCTCACCCCCACGCCGGGACTGGGGCGCCCCGAGCGCCCCTTTCTCTTCCGTAGTCTCACCCCCACGCCGGGACTGGGGCGCCCCGAGCGCCCCTTTCTCTCCTTTAGTCTCACCCCCACGCCGGGACTGGGGCGCCCCGAGCGCCCCTTTCTCTCCTTTAGTCTCACCCCCACGCCGGGACTGGGGCGCCCCGAGCGCCCCTTTCTCTTCCGTAGTCTCACCCCCACGCCGGGACTGGGGCGCCCCGAGCGCCCCTTTCTCTTCCGTAGTCTCACCCCCACGCCGGGACTGGGGCGCCCCGAGCGCCCCTTTCTCTTCCGTACTCTCACCCCCACGCCGGGACTGGGGCGCCCCGAGCGCCCCTTTCTCTCCCGTAGTCTCACCCCCACGCCGGGACTGGGGCGCCCCGAGCGCCCCTTTCTCTCCCGTAGTCTCACCCCCACGCCGGGACTGGGGCGCCCCGAGCGCCCCTTTCTCTCCCGTAGTCTCACCCCCACGCCGGGACTGGGGCGCCCCGAGCGCCCCTTTCTCTCCCGTAGTCTCACCCCCACGCCGGGACTGGGGCGCCCCGAGCGCCCCTTTCTCTTCCGTAGTCTCACCCCCACGCCGGGACTGGGGCGCCCCGAGCGCCCCTTTCTCTTCCGTAGTCTCACCCCCACGCCGGGACTGGGGCGCCCCGAGCGCCCCTTTCTCTCCTTTAGTCTCACCCCCACGCCGGGACTGGGGCGCCCCGAGCGCCCCTTTCTCTTCCGTAGTCTCACCCCCACGCCGGGACTGGGGCGCCCCGAGCGCCCTTTTCTCTCCTTTAGTCTCAGCCCCACGCCGGGACTGGGGCGCCCCGAGCGCCCCTTTCTCTTCCGTAGTCTCACCCCCACGCCGGGACTGGGGCGCCCCGAGCGCCCCTTTCTCTTCCGTAGTCTCACCCCCACGCCGGGACTGGGGCGCCCCGAGCGCCCCTTTCTCTTCCGTAGTCTCACCCCCACGCCGGGACTGGGGCGCCCCGAGCGCCCTTTCTCTTCAGTAGACTCACTCCCACGCCGGGACTGGGGCGCCCCTAGCTCCCCTTTCTCTCCCGTAGACTCACCCCCACGCCGGGACTGGGGCGCCCCGAGCGCCCCTTTCTCTCCCGTAGTCTCACCCCCACGCCGGGACTGGGGCGCCCCGAGCGCCCCTTTCTCTCCCGTAGTCTCACCCCCACGCCGGGACTGGGGCGCCCCGAGCGCCCCTTTCTCTCCCGTAGTCTCACCCCCACGCCGGGACTGGGGCGCCCCGAGCGCCCCTTTCTCTTCCGTAGTCTCACCCCCACGCCGGGACTGGGGCGCCCCGAGCGCCCCTTTCTCACCCGTAGTCTCACCCCCACGCCGGGACTGGGGCGCCCCGAGCGCCCCTTTCTCACCCGTAGTCTCACCCCCACGCCGGGACTGGGGCGCCCCGAGCGCCCCTTTCTCACCCGTAGTGTCACCCCCACGCCGGGACTGGGGCGCCCCGAGCGCCCCTTTCTCTTCCGTAATCTCACCCCCACGCCGGGACTGGGGCGCCCCGAGCGCCCCTTTCTCTTCCGTAGTCTCACCCCCACGCCGGGACTGGGGCGCCCCGAGCGCCCCTTTCTCACCCGTAGTCTCACCCCCACGCCGGGACTGGGGCGCCCCGAGCGCCCCTTTCTCACCCGTAGTCTCACCCCCACGCCGGGACTGGGGCGCCCCGAGCGCCCCTTTCTCTTCCGTAGTCTCACCCCCACGCCGGGACTGGGGCGCCCCGAGCGCCCCTTTCTCTCCCGTAGTCTCACTCCCACGCCGGGACTGGGGCGCCCCGAGCGCCCCTTTCTCTCCCGTAGACTCACCCCCACGCCGGGACTGGGGCGCCCCGAGCGCCCCTTTCTCTTCCGTAGTCTCACCCCCACGCCGGGACTGGGGCGCCCCGAGCGCCCCTTTCTCTTCCGTAGACTCACTCCCACGCCGGGACTGGGGCGCCCCGAGCGCCCCTTTCTCTTCCGTAGACTCACCCCCACGCCGGGACTGGGGCGCCCCGAGCGCCCCTTTCTCTTCCGTAGTCTCACCCCCACGCCGGGACTGGGGCGCCCCGAGCGCCCCTTTCTCTTCCGTAGTCTCACCCCCACGCCGGGACTGGGGCGCCCCGAGCGCCCCTTTCTCTCCTTTAGTCTCACCCCCACGCCGGGACTGGGGCGCCCCGAGCGCCCCTTTCTCTTCCGTAGTCTCACCCCCACGCCGGGACTGGGGCGCCCCGAGCGCCCCTTTCTCTTCCGTAGTCTCACCCCCACGCCGGGACTGGGGCGCCCCGAGCGCCCTTTTCTCTCCTTTAGTCTCAGCCCCACGCCGGGACTGGAGCGCCCCGAGCGCCCCTTTCTCTTCCGTAGACTCACTCCCACGCCGGGACTGGGGCGCCCCGAGCGCCCCTTTCTCTTCCGTAGTCTCACCCCCACGCCGGGACTGGGGCGCCCCGAGCGCCCCTTTCTCTTCCGTAGTCTCACCCCCACGCCGGGACTGGGGCGCCCCGAGCGCCCCTTTCTCTTCCGTAGTCTCACCCCCACGCCGGGACTGGGGCGCCCCGAGCGCCCCTTTCTCTCCTTTAGTCTCATCCCCACGCCGGGACTGGGGCGCCCCGAGCGCCCCTTTCTCTCCTTTAGTCTCACCCCCACGCCGGGACTGGGGCGCCCCGAGCGCCCCTTTCTCTCCTTTAGTCTCACCCCCACGCCGGGACTGGGGCGCCCCGAGCGCCCCTTTCTCTCCCGTAGTCTCACCCCCACGCCGGGACTGGGGTGCCCCGAGCGCCCCTTTCTCTCCCGTAGTCTCACCCCCACGCCGGGACTGGGGCGCCCCGAGCGCCCCTTTCTCTCCCGTAGTCTCACCCCCACGCCGGGACTGGGGCGCCCCGAGCGCCCCTTTCTCTCCTTTAGTCTCACCCCCACGCCGGGACTGGGGCGCCCCGAGCGTCCCTTTCTCTTCCGTAGTCTCACCCCCACGCCGGGACTGGGGCGCCCCGAGCGCCCCTTTCTCTTCCGTAGTCTCACCCCCACGCCGGGACTGGGGCGCCCCGAGCGCCCCTTTCTCTTCCGTAGTCTCACCCCCACGCCGGGACTGGGGCGCCCCGAGCGCCCCTTTCTCTTCCGTAGTCTCACCCCCACGCCGGGACTGGGGCGCCCCGAGCGCCCTTTTCTCTCCTTTAGTCTCAGCCCCACGCCGGGACTGGGGCGCCCCGAGCGCCCCTTTCTCTTCCGTAGACTCACTCCCACGCCGGGACTGGGGCGCCCCGAGCGCCCCTTTCTCTTCCGTAGACTCACCCCCACGCCGGGACTGGGGCGCCCCGAGCGCCCCTTTCTCTTCCGTAGTCTCACCCCCACGCCGGGACTGGGGCGCCCCGAGCGCCCCTTTCTCTTCCGTAGTCTCACCCCCACGCCGGGACTGGGGCGCCCCGAGCGCCCCTTTCTCTTCCGTAGTCTCACCCCCACGCCGGGACTGGGGCGCCCCGAGCGCCCCTTTCTCACCCGTAGTCTCACCCCCACGCCGGGACTGGGGCGCCCCGAGCGCCCCTTTCTCACCCGTAGTCTCACCCCCACGCCGGGACTGGGGCGCCCCGAGCGCCCCTTTCTCTTCCGTAGTCTCACCCCCACGCCGGGACTGGGGCGCCCCGAGCGCCCCTTTCTCTTCCGTAGTCTCACCCCCACGCCGGGACTGGGGAGCCCCGAGCGCCCCTTTCTCTTCCGTAGTCTCACCCCCACGCCGGGACTGGGGCGCCCCGAGCGCCCCTTTGTCTTCAGTAGACTCACTCCCACGCCGGGACTGGGGCGCCCCGAGCGCCCCTTTCTCTCCCGTAGACTCACCCCCACGCCGGGACTGGGGCGCCCCGAGCGCCCCTTTCTCTCCCGTAGACTCACCCCCACGCCGGGACTGGGGCGCCCCGAGCGCCCCTTTCTCTCCCGTAGTCTCACCCCCACGCCGGGACTGGGGCGCCCCGAGCGCCCCTTTCTCTCCCGTAGTCTCACCCCCACGCCGGGACTGGGGCGCCCCGAGCGCCCCTTTCTCTTCCGTAGTCTCACCCCCACGCCGGGACTGGGGCGCCCCGAGCGCCCCTTTCTCACCCGTAGTCTCACCCCCACGCCGGGACTGGGGCGCCCCGAGCGCCCCTTTCTCACCCGTAGTCTCACCCCCACGCCGGGACTGGGGCGCCCCGAGCGCCCCTTTCTCTTCCGTAGTCTCACCCCCACGCCGGGACTGGGGCGCCCCGAGCGCCCCTTTCTCTTCCGTAGTCTCACCCCCACGCCGGGACTGGGGCGCCCCGAGCGCCCCTTTCTCTTCCGTAGTCTCACCCCCACGCCGGGACTGGGGCGCCCCGAGCGCCCCTTTCTCTTCCGTAGTCTCACCCCCACGCCGGGACTGGGGCGCCCCGAGCGCCCTTTCTCTTCAGTAGACTCACTCCCACGCCGGGACTGGGGCGCCCCTAGCTCCCCTTTCTCTCCCGTAGACTCACCCCCACGCCGGGACTGGGGCGCCCCGAGCGCCCCTTTCTCTCCCGTAGTCTCACCCCCACGCCGGGACTGGGGCGCCCCGAGCGCCCCTTTCTCTCCCGTAGTCTCACCCCCACGCCGGGACTGGGGCGCCCCGAGCGCCCCTTTCTCTCCCGTAGTCTCACCCCCACGCCGGGACTGGGGCGCCCCGAGCGCCCCTTTCTCTTCCGTAGACTCACCCCCACGCCGGGACTGGGGCGCCCCGAGCGCCCCTTTCTCACCCGTAGTCTCACCCCCACGCCGGGACTGGGGCGCCCCGAGCGCCCCTTTCTCTTCCGTAGTCTCACCCCCACGCCGGGACTGGGGCGCCCCGAGCGCCCCTTTCTCTCCTTTAGTCTCACCCCCACGCCGGGACTGGGGCGCCCCGAGCGCCCCTTTCTCTTCCGTAGTCTCACCCCCACGCCGGGACTGGGGCGCCCCGAGCGCCCCTTTCTCTTCCGTAGTCTCACCCCCACGCCGGGACTGGGGCGCCCCGAGCGCCCTTTTCTCTCCTTTAGTCTCAGCCCCACGCCGGGACTGGAGCGCCCCGAGCGCCCCTTTCTCTTCCGTAGACTCACTCCCACGCCGGGACTGGGGCGCCCCGAGCGCCCCTTTCTCTTCCGTAGTCTCACCCCCACGCCGGGACTGGGGCGCCCCGAGCGCCCCTTTCTCTTCCGTAGTCTCACCCCCACGCCGGGACTGGGGCGCCCCGAGCGCCCCTTTCTCTTCCGTAGTCTCACCCCCACGCCGGGACTGGGGCGCCCCGAGCGCCCCTTTCTCTCCTTTAGTCTCATCCCCACGCCGGGACTGGGGCGCCCCGAGCGCCCCTTTCTCTCTTTAGTCTCACCCCCACGCCGGGACTGGGGCGCCCCGAGCGCCCCTTTCTCTCCTTTAGTCTCACCCCCACGCCGGGACTGGGGCGCCCCGAGCGCCCCTTTCTCTCCCGTAGTCTCACCCCCACGCCGGGACTGGGGTGCCCCGAGCGCCCCTTTCTCTCCCGTAGTCTCACCCCCACGCCGGGACTGGGGCGCCCCGAGCGCCCCTTTCTCTCCCGTAGTCTCACCCCCACGCCGGGACTGGGGCGCCCCGAGCGCCCCTTTCTCTCCTTTAGTCTCACCCCCACGCCGGGACTGGGGCGCCCCGAGCGTCCCTTTCTCTTCCGTAGTCTCACCCCCACGCCGGGACTGGGGCGCCCCGAGCGCCCCTTTCTCTTCCGTAGTCTCACCCCCACGCCGGGACTGGGGCGCCCCGAGCGCCCCTTTCTCTTCCGTAGTCTCACCCCCACGCCGGGACTGGGGCGCCCCGAGCGCCCCTTTCTCTTCCGTAGTCTCACCCCCACGCCGGGACTGGGGCGCCCCGAGCGCCCTTTTCTCTCCTTTAGTCTCAGCCCCACGCCGGGACTGGGGCGCCCCGAGCGCCCCTTTCTCTTCCGTAGACTCACTCCCACGCCGGGACTGGGGCGCCCCGAGCGCCCCTTTCTCTTCCGTAGTCTCACCCCCACGCCGGGACTGGGGCGCCCCGAGCGCCCCTTTCTCTTCCGTAGTCTCACCCCCACGCCGGGACTGGGGCGCCCCGAGCGCCCCTTTCTCTTCCGTAGTCTCACCCCCACGCCGGGACTGGGGCGCCCCGAGCGCCCCTTTCTCACCCGTAGTCTCACCCCCACGCCGGGACTGGGGCGCCCCGTGCGCCCCTTTCTCTGCCGTAGTCTCACCCCCACGCCGGGACTGGGGCGCCCCGAGCGCCCCTTTCTCTGCCGTAGTCTCACCCCCACGCCGGGACTGGGGCGCCCCGAGCGCCCCTTTCTCTGCCGTAGTCTCACCCCCACGCCGGGACTGGGGCGCCCCGAGCGCCCCTTTCTCTTCCGTAGACTCACCCCCACGCCGGGACTGGGGCGCCCCGAGCGCCCCTTTCTCTCCCGTAGTCTCACCCCCACGCCGGGACTGGGGCGCCCCGAGCGCCCCTTTCTCTCCCGTAGTCTCACCCCCACGCCGGGGCTGGGGCGCCCCGAGCGCCCCTTTCTCTCCTTTAGTCTCACCCCCACGCCGGGACTGGGGCGCCCCGAGCGCCCCTTTCTCTTCCGTAGTCTCACCCCCACGCCGGGACTGGGGCGCCCCGAGCGCCCTTTTCTCTCCTTTAGTCTCAGCCCCACGCCGGGACTGGGGCGCCCCGAGCGCCCCTTTCTCTTCCGTACACTCACTCCAACGCCGGGACTGGGGCGCCCCGAGCGCCCCTTTCTCTTCCGTAGTCTCACCCCCACGCCGGGACTGGGGCGCCCCGAGCGCCCCTTTCTCTCCTTTAGTCTCATCCCCACGCCGGGACTGGGGCGCCCCGAGCGCCCCTTTCTCTCCTTTAGTCTCACCCCCACGCCGGGACTGGGGCGCCCCGAGCGCCCCTTTCTCTCCTTTAGTCTCACCCCCACGCCGGGACTGGGGCGCCCCGAGCGCCCCTTTCTCTCCCGTAGTCTCACCCCCACGCCGGGACTGGGGTGCCCCGAGCGCCCCTTTCTCTCCCGTAGTCTCACCCCCACGCCGGGACTGGGGCGCCCCGAGCGCCCCTTTCTCTCCCGTAGTCTCACCCCCACGCCGGGACTGGGGCGCCCCGAGCGCCCCTTTCTCTCCTTTAGTCTCACCCCCACGCCGGGACTGGGGCGCCCCGAGCGTCCCTTTCTCTTCCGTAGTCTCACCCCCACGCCGGGACTGGGGCGCCCCGAGCGCCCCTTTCTCTTCCGTAGTCTCACCCCCACGCCGGGACTGGGGCGCCCCGAGCGCCCCTTTCTCTTCCGTAGTCTCACCCCCACGCCGGGACTGGGGCGCCCCAGGCGCCCCTTTCTCTTCCGTAGTCTCACCCCCACGCCGGGACTGGGGCGCCCCGAGCGCCCTTTTCTCTCCTTTAGTCTCAGCCCCACGCCGGGACTGGGGCGCCCCGAGCGCCCCTTTCTCTTCCGTAGACTCACTCCCACGCCGGGACTGGGGCGCCCCGAGCGCCCCTTTCTCTTCCGTAGTCTCACCCCCACGCCGGGACTGGGGCGCCCCGAGCGCCCCTTTCTCTTCCGTAGTCTCACCCCCACGCCGGGACTGGGGCGCCCCGAGCGCCCCTTTCTCTTCCGTAGTCTCACCCCCACGCCGGGACTGGGGCGCCCCGAGCGCCCCTTTCTCACCCGTAGTCTCACCCCCACGCCGGGACTGGGGCGCCCCGAGCGCCCCTTTCTCTGCCGTAGTCTCACCCCCACGCCGGGACTGGGGCGCCCCGAGCGCCCCTTTCTCTGCCGTAGTCTCACCCCCACGCCGGGACTGGGGCGCCCCGAGCGCCCCTTTCTCTGCCGTAGTCTCACCCCCACGCCGGGACTGGGGCGCCCCGAGCGCCCCTTTCTCTTCCGTAGACTCACCCCCACGCCGGGACTGGGGCGCCCCGAGCGCCCCTTTCTCTCCCGTAGTCTCACCCCCACGCCGGGACTGGGGCGCCCCGAGCGCCCCTTTCTCTCCCGTAGTCTCACCCCCACGCCGGGACTGGGGCGCCCCGAGCGCCCCTTTCTCTCCTTTAGTCTCACCCCCACGCCGGGACTGGGGCGCCCCGAGCGCCCCTTTCTCTTCCGTAGTCTCACCCCCACGCCGGGACTGGGGCGCCCCGAGCGCCCTTTTCTCTCCTTTAGTCTCAGCCCCACGCCGGGACTGGGGCGCCCCGAGCGCCCCTTTCTCTTCCGTACACTCACTCCAACGCCGGGACTGGGGCGCCCCGAGCGCCCCTTTCTCTTCCGTAGTCTCACCCCCACGCCGGGACTGGGGCGCCCCGAGCGCCCCTTTCTCTTCCGTAGTCTCACCCCCACGCCGGGACTGGGGCGCCCCGAGCGCCCCTTTCTCTTCCGTAGTCTCACCCCCACGCCGGGACTGGGGCGCCCCGAGCGCCCCTTTCTCTCCTTTAGTCTCACCCCCACGCCGGGACTGGGGCGCCCCGAGCGCCCCTTTCTCTCCTTTAGTCTCACCCCCACGCCGGGACTGGGGCGCCCCGAGCGCCCCTTTCTCTTCCGTAGTCTCACCCCCACGCCGGGACTGGGGCGCCTCGAGCGCCCCTTTCTCTCCCGTAGTCTCACCCCCACGCCGGGACTGGGGCGCCCCGAGCGCCCCTTTCTCTCCCGTAGTCTCACCCCCACGCCGGGACTGGGGCGCCCCGAGCGCCCCTTTCTCTCCCGTAGTCTCACCCCCACGCCGGGACTGGGGCGCCCGGAGCGCCCCTTTCTCTCCCGTAGTCTCACCCCCACGCCGGGACTCGGGCGCCCGGAGCGCCCCTTTCTCTCCCGTAGTCTCACCCCCACGCCGGGACTGGGGCACCCGGAGCGCCCCTTTCTCTCCCGTAGTCTCACCCCCACGCCGGGACTGGGGCGCCCCGAGCGCCCCTTTCTCTCCTTTAGTCTCACCCCCACGCCGGGACTGGGGCGCCCCGAGCGCCCCTTTCTCTTCCGTAGTCTCACCCCCACGCCGGGACTGGGGCGCCCCGAGCGCCCCTTTCTCTTCCGTAGTCTCACCCCCACGCCGGGACTGGGGCGCCCCGAGCGCCCCTTTCTCTTCCGTAGTCTCACCCCCACGCCGGGACTGGGGCGCCCCGAGCGCCCCTTTCTCTTCCGTAGTCTCACCCCCACGCCGGGACTGGGGCGCCCCGAGCGCCCCTTTCTCTTCCGTAGTCTCACCCCCACGCCGGGACTGGGGCGCCCCGAGCGCCCCTTTCTCTCCCGTAGTCTCACCCCCACGCCGGGACTGGGGCGCCCCGAGCGCCCCTTTCTCTTCCGTAGTCTCACCCCCACGCCGGGACTGGGGCGCCCCGAGCGCCCCTTTCTCTCCCGTAGTCTCACCCCCACGCCGGGACTGGGGCGCCCCGAGCGCCCCTTTCTCTCCCGTAGTCTCACCCCCACGCCGGGACTGGGGCGCCCCGAGCGCCCCTTTCTCTCCTTTAGTCTCACCCCCACGCCGGGACTGGGGCGCCCCGAGCGCCCCTTTCTCTTCCGTAGTCTCACCCCCACGCCGGGGACTGGGGCGCCCCGAGCGCCCTTTTCTCTCCTTTAGTCTCAGCCCCACGCCGGGACTGGGGCGCCCCGAGCGCCCCTTTCTCTTCCGTAGTCTCACCCCCACGCCGGGACTGGGGCGCCCCGAGCGCCCCTTTCTCTTCCGTAGTCTCACCCCCACGCCGGGACTGGGGCGCCCCGAGCGCCCCTTTCTCTTCCGTAGTCTCACCCCCACGCCGGGACTGGGGCGCCCCGAGCGCCCCTTTCTCACCCGTAGTCTCACCCCCACGCCGGGACTGGGGCGCCCCGAGCGCCCCTTTCTCACCCGTAGTCTCACCCCCACGCCGGGACTGGGGCGCCCCGAGCGCCCCTTTCTCTTCCGTAGTCTCACCCCCACGCCGGGACTGGGGCGCCCCGAGCGCCCCTTTCTCTTCCGTAGTCTCACCCCCACGCCGGGACTGGGGCGCCCCGAGCGCCCCTTTCTCTCCCGTAGTCTCACCCCCACGCCGGGACTGGGGCGCCCCGAGCGCCCCTTTCTCTCCCGTAGTCTCACCCCCACGCCGGGACTGGGGCGCCCCGAGCGCCCCTTTCTCTCCTTTAGTCTCACCCCCACGCCGGGACTGGGGCGCCCCGAGCGCCCCTTTCTCTTCCGTAGTCTCACCCCCACGCCGGGGACTGGGGCGCCCCGAGCGCCCTTTTCTCTCCTTTAGTCTCAGCCCCACGCCGGGACTGGGGCGCCCCGAGCGCCCCTTTCTCTTCCGTAGTCTCACCCCCACGCCGGGACTGGGGCGCCCCGAGCGCCCCTTTCTCTTCCGTAGTCTCACCCCCACGCCGGGACTGGGGCGCCCCGAGCGCCCCTTTCTCTTCCGTAGTCTCACCCCCACGCCGGGACTGGGGCGCCCCGAGCGCCCCTTTCTCACCCGTAGTCTCACCCCCACGCCGGGACTGGGGCGCCCCGAGCGCCCCTTTCTCACCCGTAGTCTCACCCCCACGCCGGGACTGGGGCGCCCCGAGCGCCCCTTTCTCTTCCGTAGTCTCACCCCCACGCCGGGACTGGGGCGCCCCGAGCGCCCCTTTCTCTTCCGTAGTCTCACCCCCACGCCGGGACTGGGGCGCCCCGAGCGCCCCTTTCTCTTCCGTAGACTCACCCCCACGCCGGGACTGGGGCGCCCCGAGCGCCCCTTTCTCTCCCGTAGTCTCACCCCCACGCCGGGACTGGGGCGCCCCGAGCGCCCCTTTCTCTCCTTTAGTCTCACCCCCACGCCGGGACTGGGGCGCCCCGAGCGCCCCTTTCTCTTCCGTAGTCTCACCCCCATGCCGGGACTGGGGCGCCCCGAGCGCCCTTTTCTCTCCTTTAGTCTCAGCCCCACGCCGGGACTGGGGCGCCCCGAGCGCCCCTTTCTCTTCCGTAGACTCACCCCCACGCCGGGACTGGGGCGCCCCGAGCGCCCCTTTCTCTCCTTTAGTCTCACCCCCACGCCGGGACTCACCAACCCCCTCCCCCGGCACCCAGCAGCCAGCCCCGCCCCTCTTGGTTCTGCTGGCCGGCCACGCGGCCGCAGCAGAAAGCGGGGGTTGGGGCCTTCGGCAGGTAGGAGACTGGCGGGGGGGGGGGCGGCGTCGGGAGCTCGGCCTCCGGGGGAGGGGAGGGGAGGGGGCTGCGTCTGGAGCTCGGCCCCCGGGGGAGGGGAGGGGAGGGGGCGGCGTCGGGAGCTCGGCCCCCGGGGGAGGGGAGGGGAGGGGGCGGCGTCGGGAGCTCGGGCCCCGGGGGAGGGGAGGGGAGGGGGCGGCGTCGGGAGCTCGGCCCCCGGGGGAGGGGAGGGGAGGGGGCGGCGTCGGGAGCTCGGCGGGGGGTGGCGGGAGATCGGTGGAGGGGGGGGACGGCGGGAGACTGGCGGGAGGGCCCCCCGCTGGCGCCGGGAGACCGGCGGGGGGGGCCCCGTACGGTCTGTCGTACGGGGCCCCAAAATTCCTGTCGCCGGCCCTGACTGCCATCCTGTGTAAAGCATTTCCTACCAAAAGAGCAAATGCTTAGACTGTGGCCAAATATCTCTTAAATGATTTTATCCCTAAGTATGGGTACCCAAGACGAAGACTTAAACCGTGGGTCTCATTTTACAGAAACAGCTTTTCAGCAAGTTATAAGTGCCTTGAGAATTCAGAAGTGCCACACACCTTGGCACCTGCAATCTAATGGCCAGGTTAAAAGGACAAATGGACTAAGAAAAACATAGTTAGAGAAGATACGAACTGGTCTTAACAGGATAAATGCATTACCCCTTGTGCTGCACAATCTCCATGGCACTCCTAGAGGTCAAATTAAGTTATCACCTTTTGAACTACTTTTTGGCAGGCCTTCCTCAGTTTACCTAGTCAAATATTCCATGACTGCTGATTTGGTGCTTGAAAAAGCAGGACTAACTTCTTTTGTTTTACAGGTCCAGAGACAGACTAACTCTCTCCGCAGATATGAGACTGCTTTTGAATGTAAAAGCACACTCGATAGAACCTGCTTCTTGAGTCTTTGTTAAAGCCTACGAGGAAGTTCTGCTCCAGCCCCTGTGAAAAGGACCATACCGGGTGCCTTGGCCACCCCAACCATCATCAAGGTGGCAGAAAAGGAAGCCTAAATTCACTACGCCTGATGCTAGCATGCCCTTTTCCCAGACGACAACAAGGCAGCTAAAGCCTCCACCCTCGACGGACCAGGATGAGAAGTAGACGACAGCGAGGCAACCAAAGCCCTAGCAACTGGAGAGGGGATGAAGAAGAACCCCGAAGAAAAGTGGCCAGCGGAGGCCGTGTCAGGTCACGGCCTGAAGATAAAATTCAAAAGGACTTAATAATGTTTATCAAATTGATGTATTAATCAATTTTAAGTTACCGTATTTTCCGGCGTATAAGACGACCGGGCGTATAAGACGACCCCCCAACTTTTCCAGTTCAAATATAGAGTTTGGGATATACTCGCCGTATAAGACTACCCCTCTTCCAACGCACACCAAATAAAAATTAAAAAAACTCCAGCCTCCACTTCCTAAATCACCCCACCTCAAATCTCCACACACCCCACCCCCTCACTCACTCCAGTCCACAGCCCCAAATCCCCTGTCCCACCCCACCTCCAGTCTCCACCCCCGCAACCCTCTAACTCACCCCACATCTCAAATCCCCTGCCCCAACCCCACTCACTCCACTGAAACCTCCCCCCAACTCACCCCAAGGGAGGTCGCACTGGGGGGTGCCCCAGGACTATGAGGGAGTCACTCTGGGGATGCCCCTCCCCTAACTCGCCCCCCGGCCGCTGCCACCTCCAACTCAGTGCCTAAGAGCCATAGTTACTAAGTGATAAACATCATTGGGTCCAGATGCAGAAACAGCCAATCTGGGGCTAACATGTAGATGTATTTAGAAAGAGGCAGCAACAGGCTGCTGCAGTGAGTACAAACACACCCGCACACTGTCTAGCAAACACATGGCACACGCACACCTTGTATTTCTCTGAGCCCAGATTGGAGCCCTTAATTACAGGACAAGACCAAATAGTGCTGAGTACATAGGTGCCAGTGTATGTAACTCTGCAGAGCTGCACACACCACACATACTAGACAGGCTAAGCAGCCACCTGAAACTCCCCTAGTACCAGTAACACCAATGTCAGATCAGAAAGCCTACTTGAACCAGGAGAGCTGCCATGGGGAGTTAGAGAAAGGGGTCCTGGTGACGGGCAACATGGGGGGGAGAGGATCTGGTATGGAGGGAGCACAGAGGATTGGGTGATGGGGGAGAAAGTGCACTGGGGGGCACAAAGGGTTGGGGGGCAGAGCGCAAGGAAGTCACAGAGTGGGGCGAAGGGGGATGACACAGAGAATCGGATGAGGGGGAAGGGAGAGTCCGGGTGGAGTGGAGGGGGTTGGCAGAGAGGATCGGTGAGGGGAACAGGAGAGCCTGGGGGGTGGGAAGAGGATTAGGGTGGGAAGGAGAGTCGGTGGGGGGGGGGAAGAGCACCCCAAGAGGGGTGCAGAGGGTCTGGTGGGAGGAGGAAAGAGTCCCAGGGGAAGACACAGATGCACAGAGGATTGGGTATGGGGGAGGGGACAGTGCCCTAGGGGAGTCACAGAGGATCAGGTTGGGAGGACGGGGGGGGGGGAGGCACAGAGGGTCAAGTGGAGGGGAAAGCCCCAAGAAGGGGCACAGAGGGTTGGGTGGAGGGGAGGACACAGAGGGTCTGTTGGGGAGGAGCGACAGAGTCCTGGGGGGAACACAGAGGCTGTGGTGAGTGGGGGGGGGGGAATCCCATGGGAGGACACAGAGTATTGGGGGAGGGGAGAGCACCCCGGGGGGGGCAGAGGATGGGGGAACTACAGACTGTGGAGTGAAGAAGGGGAAGCCCCGGGGGGCACGAGTGACGGGTTCTGGTGAGCGTGGGCTGGGGAACCGAGGGAGTTGGGTCTGGTGACGGGGAGCTCAGGTTCTGAAGAAAGAAAACGAGGAGTAGGGGCTCTGGAGCAGAGGGAGGGAGCCGGAGGGCGGGACCTGGCGAGGTGAAGCCCGGGGGAGGGAGATTTGCTGAGTGGGAGCGGAGGGGGGAGGACCGGGGAGGGGGACCAGAGAGCCGGTGAGGGGGGACGGGGGGAGCGGTGCTGACGGGGGCGGGGCACACAGCGGGGTCTAGTGACAGGAAAGCGAGGGGAGCTGGTGAAAGGCAGCACGGGGGAGCCGCAGCCCCAGGGACATTTGGCGACGAGGGGCGCCGGGGCGGCCGGGTGAGGAGGGACGGGGGGAGCGGTGCTGATGGGGGGGGCACACAGCGGGGTCTGGTGACAGGGAAGCGAGGGGAGCCGGTGAAAGGCAGCGCGGGGGAGCCGCAGCCCCAGGGACATTTGGCGACGAGGGGCGCCGGGGCGGCCGGGTGAGGAGGGACGGGGGGAGCGGTGCTGACGGGGGCGGGGCACACAGCGGGGTCTGGTGACGGAAGCGAGGGGAGCCGGTGAAAGGCAGCGCGGGGGAGCCGTGGGCCAAGGGACATTGGGTGACGAGGGGAGCCGGGGCGGCCGGGTGAGGGGGGCGCCGCGGTGGCAGTTACCGGACTCACGAGGCTCAAAAAATTGGCGGAGCCGCGTGGGTCGCTGCGCCGCGCCCCGGCCGGGCTGCGGGCGCCTCACGTACAGCCGGGACTAGCCAGGCGCTCCCCTCCGTGTCCCTGGTGTCATTCGCCTCGCCCCATCCCCACCCCCGCGCTGAGTCCTATAAGACTACACTCGGCGTATAAGACGACCCCCGAATTTTGAGAAGATTTTCCGGGGTTAAAAAGTCATCTTATATGCCGGAAAATACGGTATTAATCTTGTTTTAGATTAAGCAAGAATTATTTCATAAGTATAATGTTTTTATTCCCAGGAAGTCAAAACCTGTATTTTGAAAAATAGAAATGATTGTTGAGTGTGTACTCAGTTCTCAGTAGATGCAGGATGAAAACTCCTCTTTGTACCTATCCCTCTGATTATTGTTAACATGACTTAAATGCTACCAAGATAGAGATCTGGTCCAGAATAATCTAACATAGGACCTATTTTGTGGAAAGTAACTCCTGGTTGGATAAAAATAGAGCTTCCACCGGTAAATTAGCACTTTTTGGAACATATTGGGTATGTAAAGCTAAAGTCTATTATGTATTGCCCTCCAACTAGACGGGTTCATGTTACTTAGCTTAACTGAAATCACCTACACACACATCTCCTCCCAAGCCTCTTACTTCAATGTTCAGAATGTTTAAAAAACAAACCAAGCAGAGAATCTATCCTGAAACAAGTGGGCAAGTCAAAATGGCCTGAAACATAATGTTAGCTGCCCAAAGAGGAATATGTGCTCTCATGAATGAGAAATGCTATGTCTTTGAAAATAATATCTACCTCAACACCCCAATACTGGGTGTGCCTAAACTGAATAGTACCTATAAATTGGTGCATAATTTAAAAGCTGAAAGTAATTTGCTTTTAAAATATAAAAGAAATTATCTTTAAAGAGGAGGGATTGTTAGAATAATGTTTTTCTAACTTAAAAGCAACTGTATTATGAATGTTGTATGATTTTAAATGCGACATGTATTTTAATGGCACCGCCTTTAGTAAAACTCTTGGTGGGTATTGTTCGGGCCATAGTAATCCTTATAATACTGTGTTGTTGTATTCAATGTGTCCCCTCCCTCATAAACTTATGTAGGTCAGCCTGTTCTTTTGCTATTACAGTAAAACCTCCATTTAAAGGACTAATTCGGGCGAGGGGGTGTCCGTTAAATCCAAAAGTCCGTTGTTTAACAAAACAAAAAAAACGAGCTGTCGGAGCAGCAGCCCGCCCGCCACAGGGTCAGGGCGGCAGCTCCGCAGCCCGCCCGCTGCTGGGACCCGGGCGGCAGACGGGAACCGTCAGCCAGCCCGCCTGCTGGCGGGACTCGGCCGGGAGCCGGGAGCCAGGAGCCGGGAGCCAGCCCACCCGCAGGCGGGACCCGGGCGGGACCCGGCAGCCAGCCCGCCCGCTGGTGGGACTCAGGCGGGAGCCGGGAGCTGGCAGCCAACCCTCCCGCTGCCGTGACCCGGGCGGCAGCCGGGAGCCGGCAGCCAGCCCGCACGGGTCCCGGCTCCCGGGACCCGCCAGCCAACCCTCCCCTTCCGTGATCCGGGCAGCAGCTGGGAGCTGGCAGCCAGCCCACCAGAAATGGATCAGGAATGCATCAGACTTGCTCAGAAATTTTGTCCGTTGCATCCGAAGTCCGTTAAATCGAGGTCCGTTAAATCGAGGGTTTACTGTACACCCAAAGGCCCCACTCTTTTCGAGTTGGCACAGGCTGAAGTCGCCAAGCTGCCCTTGGCTCCTTAAACTAGGATGTAGCTTTTGGTAAATAGTTGTACCAAAGCTACAAATGGAGGAATGTTGAGTTTGAACTTTACCCTGACTTGATGGCTCTGTCTGAACTTTTGACCAAAGCTCTGACCTACGAACAGCTCCTGACTTCCCCCCGCCCCTTAAGTAGCCATCTCCCCTTTGTCTTTGGGATTTACATTTCTTGAGCTATGTAGGGCTGGTTTTAACCTGTTTTACCCAGCAGAATCTTGATTGATTATGCATGACCATTATGACCTGTTAATTACTTTGTTTACTTCTGTGTATAAATATTGATGCTTACCCTTAATAAAGTTGCCACACTTACTCTGAAGCTTCTGAGCTAAGAATAGTGTGAGTCCGTTGATCAACGAATTGGTGTCTATGTACTTGGTCTCTGACAGCTTGTGAGCCCTATACCAACTCCGCACGAACTCGGATGTTGGAGAGGTGAGTGGGACTTGCTATTTTACCTAACACTATGGTGAGGAGAGTCATAAAAGAGTTTATTTAGTCCTGAATAAACTCCATGCATAAACAAATGCCAAGTATCTAGATAGGTAGCCTCTTCCTTGTCCCATTTAGTATGGTGTATGAACACTGCCACTCCTTTCCCCAAAGCACACAGACACTTTCATAATTCCAGCCTGAGGATTAGACTTCTGAAATGTGTGAGGGGGATGCACTTTAAATCAACTCACAAATGGAAACTTGCAGCAAAGGTGGCAGCTTGTTTATTGGAGAAGTTTCTCAGTAAATACAGGAG
This sequence comes from Sternotherus odoratus, assembly GCA_032164245.1. NCBI lineage: Eukaryota > Metazoa > Chordata > Testudines > Kinosternidae > Sternotherus > Sternotherus odoratus. Next base: position 27,879 of record JAVMKO010000207.1, read on the forward strand.
AGAAGTGCTTCATGAGCTGCACTGACTGCACATTGGCTTGAGTGAATTGAAGGGGTTTTGACCAGGAATCCTAAATAGCTTGCAGCCTTCCTATTTGAGGTATCTTTCTTCTTGTGCCATGTTATATAGCAGCTGCAAACAATGAAAGCACTCAAGTTGGAGTCCCCTCAAGAAAAGAGGGAACTGTTGGGCAGTGTCAGGGTGTTTTCTGTGATGGATTTTAAATCTTTAAATTCATTCCTCACTTTAGTCAAAAGTCACATGACATCAGGGCACACTTCACATTTAGTTGAGGTTGGTCCTGCTTTGAGCAGGGGATTGGACGAGATGACCTCCTGAGGTCCCTTCCACCCCTGGTAACAAAGAGTCCTGTGGCACCTTAAAGACTAACTATAAAGTACTGAAGCATAATTCCAGACTAACACGGCTACCTCTCTGATTCTTCCACCCCTGGTATTCTATGATTCAAAACCCATCTTCACGCACACTTCTCCTCTTGTCTGGTTTGGGGAAGCCACCTTGTTGGTCTGTAATTGTAAAGTAGGTCCAAGGAATACATAGCTTTTGGGAAACCTTTTACAGTTTGTGAAAATCTGATCACAAGAACCAAATCCTGCACCCTAAGATTTTGAACTCTGCTGACTAGGAGGAAGAGGGCAGAAACACTGCTTTTGGATGAAGGCAGTTACCTCAAGTGAAAAATAATGTTTTAAACCTCAAATTTTTCTCACCATCCATCATGTTTAAGAGATGCATTCCATGCATTTTTAACACCCCACTCTGGCAGAGAAATCAGGTAGCCTGTTCAGACTTCTCTGGACCTTTAGGAGGTTAAAATAGAACCTTGCCCTTCCACACATGAACAAGCTCCCTCTGAAAGCCTGAAACAGGAGTCCCCTGTATAGCAGTCAGCTATTACTAAGCAGTAAGCTATTACTTCATAGTGTTTCAGAGATACAGTCTTATCAATACAGTGAAGAGTTAAAAACTAAAGTTATCAAAACTAATAAAATACATAGCAATAGATCGTCCTTGCTTTATTTGTTCGCTTACCCACCAATTCACATCATTCAGTAACTGACATCTCTTCACTGAACATTCGTAACACTGAAAGAACTCAAAAATGTGAAATTGCGGAACTATGGTTTGTAACCGGTCCTTTAAATCAGCTTCTGTACCCAATGACTGGAGGATAGTTAATGTAATGCCAATATTTAAAAAGGGCCCTAGAGGCGATCGCGTCAATTACAGACCGGTAAGTCTAATGTCAGAACCAGACAAATTAGTTGAAACAATAGTAAAGAATAAAATTGTCAGGAGAGATTAAAGAAATTAAACATTCTTATAAAACTACAGGAGAACTTCAATATGTTCTGAAACTTAGACTATCAGTACAGTAGACAAACACAAACTGTCTAAAACATGAATTGATTGCAGTTCAAAGAACAATGAAACTTTCTCTTTTTCAAAGAGGTGATGCATGAGGGTAAGTAGTATATTTTCAATTAGATTAGAGGGAGACCACACCACCAATTTAAAATCTAGCCAGTTTTAAGACAGGAGTTAGAAGTCGTTTCAGGCACTCCCTCCAGTTGTCCTGATATTTTTTGTGGTTTTATTATCATATTTCCAGTGCTGAAAGACTTAAACTGCTGAACTGGAATTAATTTGAAAACTGGATACAATTAATTTAGGCTTGAATCGAGACTGGGAATGGCTGGGTCATTACACAAATTGAACCTATTTCCCCATGTTAAGTATTCTCACACCTGAACTGTTTGATATGGGCCAACTTGATTATCACTACAAAAGGTTTTTTTCCTCCTGCTGATAATAGCTCATCTTAATTAAATAGCCTCTTAGAATTGGTATGGCAACTTCCACCTTTTCATGTTCTCTGCATTGGGTGTGTATATTAATTTTATATATATAAAATCTTCCTCCTATATATACCATTCTATGCATCTGATGAAGTGGGCTGTAGCCTACAAAAACTTAAGCTTAAATAAATTTGTTAGTCACTTAGGTGCCACAAGGACTCCTGTTCTTTTTGTGGATACAGAGTAACATGGCTGCTACTCTGAAACCTGTAAGTAGGGTTGTTTTCGGATTGCTGCCTTCGCTAATCTCTCTCCTTAGTCTTGTTAGGCATTATTTGGAACACTAGCAGGTAAAAAAGGTTTCACACAAAGATATGATTTTAAACTGCTGTTCTGCTAACAACAGTTTGCATAACAGGAAAAAAGACAAGAGCCAAGACAATTAATGAAGCTTAAAATTTTAAGCTGACAGACTCAAAAGCTTTCTATTGCAATAAGTAGAAAGCACATACATTTTGTTGTAGAATTATTAAGTCTTTAAATATATTAAAAAGCGAAGAATTCATTGTTATTTACTTGTGGCTATAAAACTATCACAAAACTGATTTAAACAGAAAGTCTGCTAAATCACTTCAGTGAGTCTTACAAGAAGGGCTACAAACAAGGCAAGTACTATCAGAAAATATAGTTTATGTATAACCACTAACTCTCGTCAATTATTTTTGATTTACCACAGCAGAGTACAGACTCAATGCACATCTTCCAGAAGTTGAGAGTGACATTCAAGTCACTCCAATGGGGATCTACTTCCAAGACCGAGATCAGAGTTCTGATTTGAAGATGACATGCTGCCTACCCGCGTGTTAATCACGTCCCTGATGAGCACCCTCCGGTCTTTGAGGAGGCCAGGCTCTAGCATGGCCCATTGTGTTTAGAAGACTAGATCCTGAGATCAGCTATTGCAGGGCCGTGTCTTCACAGTCAGAACGGGGTCCGCTCGTCCTCTGGGTTAGCTGCAGGGGGGGAAATCCTAACGGGGATCAGACACGAGTCCAGTTGTGCGTCCAAACAAGCAGTAGTAAAACCTACTCAGCTCCACGGGCTCCAGGGGACACGACCCCCGGCCTGCCCTCCGCTAGAGGCGAAGGCGAGTTACCAACAGTGGCGGGGCAGGCGGAAGGGCGCGGGGTGGAGGGAGTTGGAGTCTCAGATCAGCGGGCGGGACGGGACACTGGGGGGCTGAGGAGTCGGGTACCGGGCGGGGGAAGGGGTGAGACACACCAGGGGCGGGAAACCGGGGGGGGGAGCAACTGCGAGGCAGGGGGTCGGGGCAGGGCATCGGGGACAGATGAGACGCGGGCAGGACACCGGGGGCTGGGCGGGAGGTGCGGGGCGGCCAGGCGGGATACCGGGGGCGGGGCGTGGGAGGCGGCCCGGGGTCTCTTGCCTCCCTCGGACGCAGCAGCCGGGGACACGCTGTCTGGGGCCATCGCCCGCAGCCATAGCGCCAAGGGCGGGGGGGCAGAGCAGGAGCCCGCTGCCCCGAGCCAGGGCGGGACCCGCAGCCGCCCAGCCCAGCGCTCGCAGCCACCTCGCCCGGCCCCCACCCCGCGACCTGCCGCCCCCGCGCCGCGAGACCGGCTATGGGCTCGCGCGCGGCAGCACTTCGGGCACCGGCCGCGCACACCCTCTACGGGGCGAGCGTCCGCGCGGCCCCAACCGCCACTCCGGCCCCGCCCCTCAGCCGCGCCCCATCCCCCACCGCCTCCCCCTCTGGGGGCTGTGAGTGGCGGGAAGAGTCAGCGCAGGGAGGGGACAGTCAGGAGGGTGGACACAGACGTGGTGCCCTGGAGCCGGCTACTGAAGGCTCCAGCCACGAGAGCGGCTCTAAGTCAGCTGGGCTGCATGGATGGTGGGTGGGAGGGAGGGAGATAAAAGTCCCGGCCCTTTGCAGCGGTTTCACGAGTCCTCCCGGACGGCGACTTAAGCCCCCCAATGCCGGACACGTCCAGGAAAAAACAGACACGTGACCCCCCCCCCCCCCCCAAATGGCCGTTGCTGCCGGTTAATCAAGACACCTGGGGCTCATTAAGAACCTTCTGAACGCAGTGGAATGAGCGCGCCTGATTGGGCCACCTGCAGCCAATCAGGGACTGGCTGAAACCTGTTAAAAAGCTCCCAGTTAGGCCGGCGGCCTTTCGGCGAGGCTGTGCTGGGGGGGCCAGGAGACACCCGAGGACGGAGGCCCTGAGGTAAGGGGGCGGCTGCGGGCCGGTAGAGCTTGTGGGGGGGGGGGCGGCTGCGGGCCGGTAGAGCTTGTGGGGGTGGGGGGGCGGCTGCGGGCCGGTAGAGCTTGTGGGGGGGGGGGGGGGGGCGGCTGCGGGCCGGTAGAGCTTGGGGGAGGGGGGGCGGCTGCGGGCCGGTAGAGCTTGGGGGAGGGGGGGGCGGCTGCGGGCCGGTAGAGCTTGGGGGAGGGGGGGCGGCTGCGGGCCGGTAGAGCTTGGGGGGGGGGCGGCTGCGGGCCGGTAGAGCTTGGGGGGGGCGGCTGCGGGCCGGTAGAGCTTGGGGGAGGAGGAGGGGCGGCTGCGGGCCGGTAGAGCTTGGGGGAGGGGGGGGGCGGCTGCGGGCCGGTAGAGCTTGTGGGGGGGGGGGCTGCGGGCCGGTAGAGCTTGTGGGGGGGGGGGGGGGGCTGCGGGCCGGTAGAGCTTGGGGGGGGGCG
>JAVMKO010000208.1:0-74514 GCA_032164245.1 Sternotherus odoratus
ACCTGCATAGCCCTTCTCGCTGGGGCTACCTGATGGCCCATTAAGGGACATCAACCACACAATGGACTTTGTATATGCCTGTCCACACCCGAGCTGCTCTAGGAATGTCATCTGCCTGGTCAGAAACTGAATCCTGGAGAGTCTGGTGATTGGACCTTGTGACTGTGAGCCTCCATCTTGCAACCGGACTCTGCAAAAGAAGGAGGAGTGTCTTGGCCCAGAAGACAGAGTCTATAAAAGCTGGAAGAAGCATTCTCCATTTTGTCTTTTACCTCCAGTCTTCAGCCTGCCTTGTTGCCAGCTTTGAATGGAACTTTGCTTCTCAGGGAACTCTGGACAAAGGTACTGACCCATCTCTGCAGGAGATGCTCTCCAAAGACTTTGATTAAAACCTGCAGTTTATTCTACCTTTGCTGGAAGCCTAAACCAAGAGATGTGCCATTACTGCATGTAATTGATTTCTTTTAACCATTCTTAACCCTCACCTATACCTTTTTCCTTGTATAATAAACCTTTAGATTTTAGATTCTAAAGGATTGGCAACAGCGTGATTTGTGGGAAGATCTGATTGGTATATTGACCTGGGTCTGGGGCCTGATTCTTTGGAATTGGGGAGAACTGTTTTCTTTATTTGGGGGATTGGTTTTCATAACCATTGGTCCCCAGGATAGGTGGCTGCTGGTGGTGATACTGGGAAGCTGGAGTGTCTAAGGGAATTGCTTGTGTGACTTGTGGTTAGCCAGTGGGGCGAAGCCAAAGTCTTTTCTGTTTGGCTGGTTTGGTTTGCCTTAGTGTGGAAAAACCCCAGCTTTGGGCTGTAGTTGCCCCTTTGGAAGCAATCTGTCCTGATCTGACACTCACAGTTGGATGCCACCAGGAACAGCACCATCACAGTGCGAAATGCTACGCTCTAAGCCAGGCCGCTCAGTGGCCTCCTTCCTTTTAGACCCAACTTCACTTTCTTGTGCAGAGCTGCTCTTAAGTCCCTACTGCTGTGGGACACTGTCTGCATCATCCTCACGGGACCACACAAAGGGGAACAACTTGGATATTCCTGGCCAGTTCCTGAGGTAAAGGGAGGTGGAGAGGGGAAAAGCTTGTGGGGCTGCCAGGCCGGAGGCTGGAAAGCCAGTAGGTGGGCAGGAAGATAGGAAAAGGCTGTAATCAGGAGCCAGATCACAGTCAAAGCCTGGCTGACTGACCCTTCCCTACCCATCGAAGCTGTGACCCCTTCCTAAAGGCATTGATGCCTTCTCACCGTGTCCCTTCTCCATGCCCCACAGCCATGCTCATCAAAGCATCCAGCTGTTCTGAAAGTGAATGCATCATAGTCATGACACAGCATTGCTACATCCTCTAAAGCTTCCTCTTCTTCCCCCTTCCCTCAGGCGCTGTGTCATAAGCACATTTGTGGAAGAGCTCGGCCCAAACCTGCTCCGGATTCAGATCAAAAGCTGAACTCCTCCCAAACACTGGACATGTTTGGCTTTAGGGTTCCAGTCTGGCCCATCACAGTGAGAAACCCAAGCAATGACGTTTGGATCAAAACTTCCCTAGAATTCGGGGAAGGGAGTTGGGCTCCCGTTCTTTGGCCTTTGTGCCAATTACCCAACAAAACTGATCATTCTGCTTTAATTTAACAACAAAGCGGGGGTGCTGGATTTACTCTTACTCATCTCACTTTATCATCTGTCTCACTCATGACACTTGGTGCTTTGCCTGAAAGCCGCAACTCATGGAGTCATGAGAATCTCAGCTTCCATTTTTAAAAACCCGTCATTTCCAGCACCCGGTATTGCATAGAAAAAGCTTCAAAAGGTAAGACCTGAAGCCTCCAAAAACTAGACACCAAATGAAAAGAACCCCTAATGGGAGCAGCACTTGGTTAACAACTCATGCTTTTTGGGATGCAGTGTTGCTCCAGCCCTGCTGGTCCCAGGATGTGAGAGAGAGACAAGGTTGGGGAGGAGATATATTTCATAGGACTAGCTTCTATTGGCGAGAGAGACACTCATACCCAGCCTGGCCCGAAGAAGCGCTCTGTGTGGCTTGGAAGCTCATCTCTCCCACCAACAGACGCTGGCCCCATAACAGACAGCCCCTCCCGCACCTTGTCTCAAGACTTGGTAACACTGCAGCCTGGCACGGCTGAGGCTCAGTCTGTGCGTTCCGTCCACAGGCTCCATGGCTGGAGTGTCACTAAAGCTGCAGTCAGCTGACTTGGCTCAGTGAGCAGCTGACAGGCTGCAGCGTAGGGCAGTCTGTGGTCAGCTGGCTGTGCTCCGCTATCAGCTGAGAGGTTCCAACCCTGCCGTGGGTCAGGTGTCCCTTGTTGGTGCTGCAGAGACAGCAGAAATGAATGGCCATTACATGATGGCCCTTGAGCTTGTTGCAAAATTTGATCCATTTTTAGCAAATCACATTGCATGTTACAGACAGGGCCGGCAACAGGAATTTTGGGGCCCCGTACGCAGATCGTGCGGGCCCCCCACCCTGGTCTCCCGCTGCTTGCGGGGGCCCCCTCCGCCAGTCTCCTGCCACTCGCGCCCCCCCCGGCCGGTCTCCCGCCGCCCACGGGTCCCCCCCCGGCCGGTCTCCCACCGCCCGCGGCCCCCCCCCACCCCGGCCGGTCTCCCGCCGCCCGCGGGCCCCAACCCACGCATACGCTTTGGCCGCGTGGCCGGCCGGGAGAAGCAAAGGGAGGCGGGGGGAGGCTGCTGGGTGCCGGGGGAGGGGGCTGACGAACGCTGCAGCGGCTGCCCAGAGCCGCGCCTTGCTCACAGGCCCGGCGACAAGGGGGTACAGCTGCGTACCAGGCCCGCCCCGGACTTCAGGGGGCCCCCCCTGAAGTCCGGGGCCCGGTACAGCTGTACACGTAGTACCCCCCCTGTCGCTGGCCCTGGAAATGGTCACATGTCCTGTGAGGAGACCCCCCCCCCAAGCCTTCCTTCCTCCCAGCCTGACTCACAGGAGGCCTGCCTGCAAACAGCCATCCACTGTCAGCCATCAAGATCCCAAACCACCATTAATGGCCACACTTTGCATAATTACAATAGGATCTCAGAGTTCTATGTCTAGATTCAGATACAAGAGTGATACATCTCTACAAATCGGATTACCACACTCTGTAGATTAGAATCAGAGAGGTAGCCGTGTTAGTCTGGAATAGCAGAGGTAACAAAGTCCAGTGGCACCTTAAAGACTAACTATAAAGTTTTGAAGCATAAGCTTTCGTGGGCTAATACCCACTTCGTCGGATGCAAGCAGTGGAAGTAGATTGTAAGCTTTGTAATGAGACCTTACAAGAGACCTTTTGCATGAAGCATATTTGAGTTACATACTATTCACATATATCAGCATATTTCCATAAAATCATAGAGTGCAACGTCACAGGGACTATGTTTTGACTTCCGCTGGTCTGGCTGTGCTCGCACAGGTAACCAGGGAGAGAAGCCCCCGTGCCCCCCCTTCAGCCCTTCTCCTGACAATAATGCACCCCGCTCTGCAATGCACACTCCTCTCTTTTTGACATACACATTGTCTAGAGGGAAACTGAGTTCGGGAAAGGAAATTACAATCGGATTCCGAGAGCGGCGCACAAGGTAACATGTATACCAGTGGCACACTGTAATTCACAGCCCCCGCATAGCCCTGCACTGTCAGGACAGAGCTCTAGTAGGAAGGAATAACCATTATAAGGAAATGGGGCTACTCTGTCTAAGAACAACCCCCTATGTGGGCTTGTTTAGTTGGGGCATTGTCAGCAGAAGAGGTGAGACTCCATCACCTGCCCAGAGGATCAAGTCAGCAGAAGAACCAGACAACGGAAGGGCCCCTGAAGACAATGCTGTGCCCAGCCATGAGTGAGTCCCTCGTTTTGCCTCTCTCTCTGAGGGGCGATGTAGCCCTGTCTACCCCATGGAAATGAACACAGAGCGGCCCTGGGAAATGGCATCGCTGTGTTATTCCAGGGGCGGGGGAGGGGGAACAGAATCATCTTTATTTTGAGACTTAAACATTTAAGTCGTGGCATGAATCTCTCTGTCTCTGGGTGGCGCTCTTGCCACAGCAGAACAGATGTCTGTTCTCAAGGGTGAGCAACTCACACCCCTTGGGATGCCCATCAAGGTGCCCAACACTGCCCAGGGTGAATCCGCGTTTCCGTTGCTTACAGCTCTGCCACATGAACCTTTCGGGTGAAATTCTCCAGGCCAGGTGTCTGCCTGGGGCTGAATTCTTTTGGGGGGAGGGAGGGAAATTCAGCTGAAGTGGTTCGGATGCTTCTGCGAATAAGGCCGGGGGGACCCATTCGATTATCCCGGCGCCCTTCTCTCGGAGTGCACTAGTGTCCCCGTGCTTGGAGCAGGGGGGGTGGGGGTGGACATTGGGCAGGGAGTGGAGGTTTGGGGGCAGGGAGGTGCTATTGGGCCATCCCCGTGACAATCTGTCCAGCAGGCCAAGTTCAGAAGCCTTTGAAAATCCGTCCTGGCTGGTGCTCAGCGATGCCTTTGATTTTAGCACCTAAAGTCTCCCAAGAGCCCATCCTCGCGGGGGCCGGGTCTGTACAGACCCCGACCCCAAACCTGCCGTGCCCAGCGCTAGGTGGTGGTGGGGGGAGTTTTCCATGTTCCAGCTGCTCGTCCTGACCGGAGCCTGCACGCGGGGTCCCCACAGAGCAGCTGAGCTCGGCTCAGCCCCGGCAGTGCCTGGGGGCGACTGGACAGGAGGCCGCAGCCCACAAGACAGCAGCGCAGAGGCGCTTTCCCTGGGGCGCCTGCTCTGGGCCTTGGGGGGCTGGGGACCAGGGACCACCCTGACAGCGGGGAGCCCCTTTACCCGGGCCCAGCCTCCAGCCGCGCAGCAGACCCCTGAGAAGAGACTAGAGCGGGACTGGCCGGGCTCGGAGCTGGGGGCCCGGGACTGGCCGGGCTCGGACCCGGGACGTGGCTGTCAGAGGCAGGGCCGGCGACAGGGTGGTACAACGGTTACAGCTGTACCGGGCCCCGGACTTCAGGGGGGGCCCCTGAAGTCCGGGGCCGGTACTCAGCTGTACCCGTTGTCGCCGGGGCTGTGAGTGAGGCGCGGCTCGGGCAGCCGCTGCAGCGCTCATCAGCCCCCTCCCCCGGCCCCCAGCAGCCAGCCCCGCCCCCCTTTGCTTCTCCCGGCCGGCCACGCGGCCGCAGCACATGTGGGGGTTGGGGCCCGCGGGAGGTAGGAGACCGGCGGGGGGGGGGCACGGGAGGTAGTAGACCGGCTGGGGGGGGGCCGCGGGAGATCGGCGGGGGGGGGCCACGGGAGGCAGGAGATCGGCCGGGGGGGGGGGCCGCGGGAGATCGGCGGGGGGGGGACGGGAGGCAGGAGATTGGCCGGGGGGTGGCTGCGGGAGGCAGGAGATCGGCGGTAGGGTGACCAGATGTCCCGATTTTATCGGGACAGTCCCGATTTTTGTGGGTCTGTCCCGAGTCCCGATCAGACTCCCGTCGGGACTCCTGTTGTCCCGATTTTTGCAGATGATCCCTGGCGCGCAGGGCTCATGAAGGCAACATGGCCCCGCCCACTGCCCCAGGCAGCCATGTGCTGCCTGCGTGAGCCCTGCCCAGGCAGGGCTCATCTCTAAAGTTTCGGTCGGGAGAGTGCTGCAGCTAACTTCCTGCCCCGAGACAGATCGCAGCCTGCTCCTGTCCTTTCCCCCCCACCTCTCCGGCTGACAGGGACTGGGGAGGACCCTCCCACACAATCAGGCAGCGCCCGGCCGGCCCCGCAGGAAGGGGGGGGGGTGAGGGGAGACAGCACAGCATTTCAGGGGGGTAGCAGGAGGTGGGCTGGCAGCAGCAAGCAATGGCCAGCCCAGGTCAGGAGAGCTCTGTCTCTGCCCCCCTGCCTGCCTCAGAAGCATGCTGCTTGCTGCCTGTAAGGAGGGGGGGGGAGCCCACTCCCCCCCCACACCCAAACAGAGAGCCTCCATCTACCGTGGCCTGCTCCTGCGCCCCTCCCCCCCTGCTGAGTCCATAATTGGCCCCACACCCCAGGAGGTGATGATGGCCAGGAGGACAGGTCTCTCACCTTCTTGCTGCCTGTGGGGCATGCATAGTGCAGGCGCCAGCAGAAGAGGGTGGGGGAAGAGACCCCCCCCCAGCCCCACCTCCCAAACCTGGATCCAGCCAGCCACCCTGCTGGATACTTCCTGGCTGGCCCCAGCCCCAGGCATCCCCCCACCTCACTGGATCCCAGGAGCAGCTACAGGAGAGGAGCAGACGAATGAACCTGCCTGCTTGCCAGATACTCCCCAGGACAGGACAGCCACCCCAGGTAAGCACCCCCAGCCTGGGACTCCCTTGGCCCCTGGCAGGTGACAGGTCCCTCTGGCGTTTGGGGGAGGGGAGCCTTGTTGCATGATGCAGCAGTGATTACCTGCAAGCCCCCCGTTGCTTGCAGGTAATCACTATATGATTATAAAGTGGAGGGGAAGATCTTATTCTACTCCTAGCAGAGACATTTTTCTTTTACCTTAATTATACTACCTTAGGGGCTATAACATATTACCAAAGTTCAATACAGAGTTTCTAAAACAAGATTATATGAAAAGGCATAATACAAAAGTCATATAAAAGTTAAACAAAAATGCATAATGCAGAGATTTATCTACAGGCGGGGGAGCGTAGGAGGGGTAGTGTGAACAACACACTGTGCATGTATTGGGGGGAAGTCTCTGGGCATAATAGGTAAGTGTCAGAGGTTGCATCCTCCTCCCCAGCAGAGTGTGTGCAGACCACCTTGCTCATGGCAGAGCCAAGGAAAGGAGGCACCTGCTCTGCACATGCTGATTCTACCCAGAGCAGGCTGGGTCTGACTTTGCAACCAGGATCCTGCGCCCATGTCTGTCCTGCAGCTTTGGCCGGGGGTTGGAGCCGGAGCCCTGTGCCCCTGACCCCATGCTTTCTACAGGCTTTTTGAGCTTCCTAGGGCTGTGTGCCCCCTCTCATGGCTCCGATCAGGGCTCTGCACCTTTGCCTGTGGTGCCCCGCCCCCCCGCTCATGCCCCGCCCCCTGCTGGTGCCCCGCCCCCCCCCCCCCCCCCCCCCGCTCACGGAGTGTGTCCTGATATTTCACTCTTCCCATCTGGTCACCCTAATCGGTGGGGGGGGGGGGCCGCGGGAGATCGCCGCGGGAGGCAGGAGATGGGGGGGGGCGCAGGAGATTGGCCAGGGGGGGCCGCGGGAGGCAGGAGATCGGCCGGGGGGGGGCCCGCGGGAGGCAGGAGACCGGCCGGGGGGGGTGCGGGAGATCGGCCGGGGGGGGGGCCGCGGGAGGCAGGAGACGGGGGGGGGAGCGCGGGCGGCGGGAGACTGGCCGTGGGCGGCGGGAGATCCGCCGGGGGGGGGGCCGCGGGAGGCAGGAGATTGGCCGGGAACGGGGCCGCAGGAGATCGGCCGGGGGGGGCGCGGGCGGCGGGAGATTGGCCGGGGGGGGCCGCGGGCGGCGGGAGACCGGGGGGGGGGCCGTACGGTCTGCCGTAGGGGGCCCCAAAATTCCTGTCGCCGGCCCTGGTCAGAGGACGCGGGGGCCGGAGCGGGGCTGGTCGCTGCTCCCGCCCAAGTTGGAGACACGAATTTTCAGACGGTCCCTAATTCCCCCTCCCCCCCCCCCGTCCTCTGTGGCTCCGCCCCCCCGGCCGCGGGGTACTTCCGGCCCGAATGACGATGCCTGCGGAGAGTTCCGGCCCTGACAGCCACGTGACGGGAAACGCTGTGTGGAACGGCCGCGGGCCACCCCGGAAGCCACCCGCCCGATAGTGCGCATGCGCACATATTTTTGCAGCTGGGGTCTCAGCATCACTGCCCCCGCGCTAGCATCCCGCCTCCCAACGCTAGTGACTCCTCCCCCCCTTAAAGGGGCCGCCACTGGGGTTGTGCGGTGGGGCCCAGCTGCACGGAGCCCCCTCCCACCACGCCTCTGGGCCGGCGAGTGCGGGGAAGGGGCGGGGCCGGGTACTGAGCCCGCAGGCTGGCTGGGGGGGCAGTGCCCGGGGGGCGGGTGCTTGGATGGAGGATACGGGTGGGGGGATAGCAGGGGGAGGAGGAGGGGACGCTGGCTGGGTTGGGGGGATGAGGGGACGCTGGCTGTGTGCGGGGGGGGTGAGGGGACGCTGGCTGTGGGGGGGGGTGAGGGGACGCTGGCTGGGTTGGGGGGGTGAGGGGACGCTGGCTGTGGGGGGGGTGAGGGGACGCTGGCTGGGGGGGGGTGAGGGGACGCTGGCTGTGGGGGGGGTGAGGGGACGCTGGCTGGGTTGGGGGGATGAGGGGACGCTGGCTGGGTTGGGGGGATGAGGGGACGCTGGCTGTGTGCGGGGGGTGAGGGGACGCTGGCTGTGGGGGGGGTGAGGGGACGCTGGCTGTGGGGGGGTGAGGGGACGCTGGCTGTGGGGGGGTGAGGGGACGCTGGCTGTGGGGGGGGTGAGGGGACGCTGGCTGGGTTGGGGGGGTGAGGGGACGCTGGCTGTGTGCGGGGGGGTGAGGGGACGCTGGCTGTGGGGGGGGGTGAGGGGACGCTGGCTGTGGGGGGGGGTGAGGGGACGCTGGCTGTGGGGGGGGGTGAGGGGACGCTGGCTGTGTGCGGGGGGTGAGGGGACGCTGGCTGTGTGCGGGGGGTGAGGGGACGCTGGCTGTGTGCGGGGGGTGAGGGGACGCTGGCTGTGTGCGGGGGGTGAGGGGATGCTGGCTGTGGGGGGGGGTGAGGGGACGCTGGCTGTGGGGGGGGGGTGAGGGGACGCTGGCTGTGGGGGGGGTGAGGGGACGCTGGCTGGGTTGGGGGGGTGAGGGGACGCTGGCTGTGGGGGGGGGTGAGGGGACGCTGGCTGTGGGGGGGGGAGGTGAGGGGACGCTGGCTGTGGGGGGGGGTGAGGGGACGCTGTGGTCAACTTAAAATGCCTTGTTCAAAAATGTTAAGTAACACTTCACCTTCAAACGCCTGAACAGCAAATGCAACTTTTCTTGTCTGCATAGTAAACACTGGCATTTTAATCTGTTTGAATAATCAAAGTGGTACTCTCTGTGCCTTCTTGGTTGCAAAGATTTGAACTGCTTCCTGAAGGTCCCCAGTCTGGGTCAGCTCATGCTCTATTGAGATGGTTGTGTCATTGTGGAATGTAGATGTGTTTTTATTAAACTTTGGCAGGGAATAGAATAGTCTTTGCAATAAGGCTACAGGCCAGGTAACATCCGAGAGACACAGCTGCTAAGGGAAGAAATGAGGTTCTCCTATTACAACTATATTATATTATATTTATATTATACTAGCATAAGTGCCCGGCGCTGCTCGGGTCAGTTGGAGGTGGGGAGGTGGCAGACAGCTGACACCCCCCTGACCAACCCCAACACCCACACCTCACCCCTCACCCACCCCGACACCTTCCCACCCCCCCAAGCAAACCCGACACCCCCACCTCACCCCCCGACCAAACCCGACACCCCCACCTCACTTACCGTCCCACCAAACCCAACTCAGATCCATTGCAGGGGGGGAGGGGGCCCAGAGCTGAGGGATTCCGGGGACCTTCGCAGGTGGGGGGCGGCACAGAGCTGATGGATTCTGGGGTTCCGTTTGGAGGGGGAGGGGCAGAGAACTGAGGGATCTCCGGGGTTCCATTGGAGGAGGGAGGGGAGGGGTGAGCTGAGCGAGTGAGGTGTCTGTTGGAGGGGGGTATTATGACATCATCACCACCTAACTGCCCAGCTGATGTGATTGGCCCTGAAAGACTTTCACCCCTGGGGGGCGTCAGAGGTGAGATCCGAAAATTTTTCGACCCTTACCAGCATCTAGACCCCAAGACCCCCCACTGTACCAAAATTCAAGTCTCTGGCTCAAACGGTGCGGGAGGACTTCGCAGTCATACATACATACATACATACACCACTTGACTTTTATATATATAGATAGATAGATAGATAGCAGGGATCATGTTAACACCTTTCAATCTCTAGGCCAATTTATACCTTTAAAACAAATACAAAAACCTTTTAGGCTATGACTGCCTCTCTCCCCCAATACTAGCCTTTGGGAGAGCTGCATTGCCCAGCTGCCCCACCTCCTTCCCTCCTAGTGCTGGTCCCACAGCCACCCTCCTCTCCATCAGCCCCATGGTCTCAACCAGCCCCTGGTTGAGAGCTACAACTCTGCCCCTTCTCCCCTACCCCACATCCCAGCTGCTACCCAATCTTGCCAGACCTTCCTTTACTATACCTCTACAAACTGCCTTGTCCTCTCCAGCCCACCTACTCCAGGACTTGATCACCCAGCCCATTAACACTGCCCTCCGCTTGCATCTCCTCTCATTCCCCTTCAGAGCCCGCTGTCAAATCTTCCTTTCACGGTACAGATCATCCCATTCCAATCCCTCCCCTGGCTCTCTCGCGGGTCCTATGCTACAGCTAGCAAATTCCCCAAAACTGTATTCTCAGAGCCACCCAAACCACATGTGAATTCAGCAAATCCTTTCAGCCACACACAACAAGGGAATGTTTTGTTTTAAAAGTCAGACCAGTCTGTTCAGACCATTCCACAGCAAAACGTTGTCACTTTTCATTTTGAAACTGAGGCAACTTTTTAAAAAGTGGAGGCTGAAAAATACCCACAAACATGCAACGAAAAACCAAAATAATTTTGTTTCAGGCCAAACCATACCAATATTCATTCGTTCGTTCATTCACTCCTTCATTCATGTATTTATGTATTTATTATTTATTTGTTGGTTGGTTTCTCTGACTGGCCCCCAAACGGAAAAGTCAACGATTCACTCAGCTCCATTCAGCACCCGAGTGCAGCTCCTTGTTGAGTCTTTGCAAACTTCATCCCCACCTAGCTCTCTGGGCTCCTTCCCCTGCCACTCTGCCAGCCTTTCCCTTGCCACCCCCTTCCATACTGCTCCTCAGACTAACACTATTCTCCCTTTCTCCTGCCCCAAACATCCCTCTCTTCCTTCAAATGCCTCCTTAAACAAGATTCTTCTCAAGAGAATGAGAAACCAAACAAACCAAGCAAGAGATTCTCAGCAATTTGGGGTACGGCCCGTGCCCTTCCCTGTGTTGTACAGCCCCCAGCATGCTGTTGGGACTCAATAAAGGCTGCCATTTATTTATTTATTTTTCTCACAGAAAGATTTGGGGGAAACATTCCCCAACAAAAGCCAAGAGCAGTCCTCCCTTAATCCAATCTGGGGGATGCAAACCCCCAGGGCCCTGGCCAGGCAGCCCCACAGCACTTTGCCATTGTGATGTCAGCAGTGGCTTTAGGTCACAAAGGGGGTTGGCAGTTTGTGGACTCAGTGTGTTCTGGGAGTTGGAGAGGGAGCACATGCCTGTCTGGGCTCTGCCTCCCAGACAGTTGGGAACATTTTTGGAGGGTAAAGCGCCTCTTTACAGACAACTTGCAGAGGAATCCACATCCTCACTATCATCTGTGAGTATATCTAAGACATCGAAATTCTTCTGTGGCTCGACCATCCCAGCACAGGGGTGAGGGACCTTTCCAGATACTCCACAGAGAAGGGGGAGGTGGGATCTTCCAGTTTTCCCACAGAAAGATTTGGGGGAAACATTCCCCAACAAAAGCCAAGAGCAGTCCTCCATTAATCCAATCTGGGGGATGCAAACCCCCAGGGCCCTGGCCAGGCAGCCCCACGGCACTTAGCTATTGTGATGTCAGCAGTGGCCTTAGGTCACAAAGGGGAGTTGGACAACAGGGGAATGTTTTGTTTTAAAAGTCAAACCAGTCTGTTCAGACCATTCCACAGCAAAACGTGGTCACTTTTAGGCAGTTTGTGGACTCAGTGTGCTCTGGGAGTTGGAGAGGGAGCACACGCCTGTCTGGGCTCTGCCTCCCAGACAGTTGGGAACATTTTTGGAGGGTAAAGCGCCTCCTTACTGAAAATTCTCAGAGGAATCCACATCCTCACTGTCATAAAAGTTAAAGCAGATTCAAATGAGGACAGCTGCCTTTTAAAGTTTATACGGACACTCTTGGGGGACATCAACAGTTCTACAGTCAAGGAGATGTTATTTTCCAGACATTTGCTTGTTTCTGGATGACAGAAAGCTGAAGCCTTCTGTAATTTCTTTTGATTAGCATGAACATTTTATAATTTAGCTTACTAAAACTGGGGTAAAGTTATCTTTTCAAGCATCCGGGTGATAATATACGTATAGGTCTATTTGAATGTTCAGAAAGGCACAAACATGTTGGTAATGGCCTAACATTATAAAAATAAATTATAAAAATGCGATTAATAACATTTTTACATCAATATTGAGGTCTCGCCACCTCATAGCAGTCTTGTCTCTCCAGGCAGGCAGGCAGGTAGGAAAAATACTAGGTCTAGGTCTCCTTTGCCCATCTAGAACTATATGTGAGTATGGTGGGATCTGTGTCATGGGAAGGAAGCCCTAGGGACTCATTCATGTTGGTTCTTGTCTTAGGAGTCGATATGGATCTTCATGGCTACCTCTGCTGACTGCGGTTCTGGTCTGCAGGTGGGTGGGAATTCTCCTCAGAAATGGACCCTCCTCCCCTCCCCCCATTGCTGTCCTCTCCAGAGCCACCTGCCAGGACCTACTGGGAATCTGCATGCAATCTCCATGTGCTTGGGGAGTCAGGCTCTCCTGATGGAGGAAGTTTGTTTTCTCCAAGGTTCCTTGGAGCATTTTAGCTTTATGTAAACCAGGGATGGGCAAACATTTTGGCCCGAGGGCCACATTGGAGTTCAAAATTGTGTGGAGGGCAAGGGCCCACCCCCTATCCAGCCCCCCCAGTTCCCGCCCCTTGACTGCCCCCCTCAGAACCACCAACCTATCCAACCCCTCCCCCGCTCCTTGTCCCCTGACCACCCGCTCCAGAGATCCTCCCACTCTAACTGCCCCCCAGAACCCCACCCCTATCTAAGTCCCCTGCTCTTTGTTCCCTGACTACCCCCTCCTGAGACTCCCCACCCTAACCACCCACCCGGGACCCCACCCTCTATCTAAGCTCCTGTGACGGAGTAGGAATACTCTGTGTGTGCCTCAGTTTCCCCAATGCATTTCTTGTTGCAAAGCAGAGAGAGCGCATAAACTGTCTTGGGGTCTGCCCTTCCCCCTACCTGAAAGGGTTGGTTGGAAGTGTTGAATAACAAAGAGGCCAGCTGAACCTGTTGGAGGGAGGTCAGGTGACCTGACCTGGCTGAGCCATGGGGGAGGAGGGGCTGGAGAGAGTGAGTTTCAGTTTGGAGTCTGAAGCTAGCTGGAGTCAGGCAGGGAAGGCAGAGGAGCTATCTGGCTCTCTGGCCCCCCAAATGGATCCAGCTGAGGGCTCACGCTCGCTGTATGGTCTGGGTTAGACCAGATACCGGTCATCGAATAAACCTCTGTTTTACTGGCTGGCTGAGAGTCACATCTGACTGTGGAATTGGGGTGCAGAGTCCACAGGCTCTCTCAGGACCCCTCCCGGGCGGGCTCACTGGGGGAAGCACACGGAGGGGCAGAAGGTGCTGAATGCTCTGAGGTCAGACCCAGGAAGGTGTAAACGGGAACCTCTAAGCTCCTAGCCTTGAAGACAGGCTGTGTACGGAGAGAGGACGTTTTCCCTCGGAGTCCCAACTGGCTTCCTAGGGAGCAAGTTCCAGACCATCGCCCGGGCACTCCGTGACAGCTCCCCCACCCCCGCTTCTTGTCCCTTGACTGCCCGCTCCTGAGACCCCCCCCATTCCTAACCCTCCTCCCCACCATCAAAGCCAGGGGCAGCTCCAGGCACCAGCGCAGCAATCACTTGCCTGGGGCAGCAAGCCGCATGGGGTGGCCTGCCGGTCACTGTCAGGGTGGCAGTCAGGCGGCCTTTGGCGGTGTTTCTGCAGGAGGTCCGCAGAGATCACTGCCCTGGGGCTTCAACCAGAGACCTTTAATTGAGAATTTTAACCCTTCTCATCTATTGACAGGCACAGCAGAGCAAGAGACTGTAGTATCAGCCAGAGATGGCAGCCCACCTGACACAGAGTCTCCTGGTCCAGGTAGGCAGAAAACAGCATGATACACAGTCAGAATTCCTTTCCGAGGCCAAAGTTCCTGTTCATCTGCAATGTCTTTTACAGATAACATAAATGTTTAAACATAATGTTTAGTTCTAACTTGTGCAAACAGTATAATTCCCATGGGACCTTCTGGGCAAACAGTGGTATATTAATGCAGAGCGCTATATTAGAGAATCACAACTGCTGTTATGAGAGTAAATGTCTCCTCAGCCTCAGAATTCAGAAGGATGTCCACAATTGCTTATTAATTTGTGTGCACAGATGCAGCAAATGTTCACTGTGATCTGTAACTGGGTGACTGTGTGTCAAGCGATCCTGGCTGTGACTGGAACTGTGGGTGCTCCTGAGCCACACACATTCCATTCCTGGAAACAGACACCAGTCCATTTTTCATGACTGAGATACCCATGTTTTCATACGTACATTACAACTGGCTTTGTGAGTCATGATCAGATGCTGTCTCAAGCACGGCTGGTTTGCTGGCTGTGCAGTGAGGTCGGCCAGAATAGGTAACTTCTTGATCAGAGTTTCTCTAGCCAGAACACACCTCATAACTCAAATCCCTCCTGGAACCGATGCTCTCGGTGATAGAGCCGCCTTGCTGAATCCCAAGGAAGAGGAGAGGTGCCCCAAAGGTTTTATCCCCAAGGAAGGGGGATCCCACATTTCAGTGCCGCAGCTCTGTGCATCCACCTCCATGCAAACTTCATGATATCTCTGGCTCCTTGGGGTTCTCCAGCTCCTGAGTTACATCCTTCTGACTGAGGGGAACCCAATGGAATCCCTTCAAAGCCCTTAGTCAGCAGAGAGCCTCCCCTGGGAAATGGAGGTTCCCCGCAACCGGAGCAATTCCAGCCATCTAGGGAGCCGCAGACCAGCACGGAGACTTGAGCCTGGGTCTCATTCCACATGGTAATGCAGAGCACTGGGCACCAGAGCGCTAGCTTGGCCTCCCCAGAGTGAGGTGTGAATGTTCTGACATCTGTGCCGCAGAAGAGAAACTCCTGTGATTTGTTTACATTGGTTCTTGTCTTTTAGGAGTCACTCTGGGGCTTTTGGAGCGACTGCGTCAAAGACTGACTCAGACTACTGGTGAGGAGGAATTCTTCCCAGAAGCATCCCCCACGATACAGATGTACCCCAGTCCCCCTCCGATTCCTATTGCTCTTACATAGAATCAGTCACATGACCCCCTCGCCCCACCACTGCCCTTTTGAATTACAGGACGGACACCTTTCGGAAAGGACAGGACAGATCTGGACTCCATCCAGACAGGCCCCACTGACTCTTCTGCCCCAGGTAGGAGTCAACAGCCTTTTGCTGTGACAAATCAACACATTTTTATCCTGTCCCATCAGGAAGTTCCATCCCAGTGCACATAGGATCATTCAGTGCCTCAGTTTACCTAGCTGCATAATGGGGTTGACAAGACTTGCAACATTCCCTGGGGTCTGGAAGGTTCGGGTGATGTTTGGAAAGGGACTGGAAAAGGAAATGCCCGATCTCAGTGTTAAGTAACATGACATGGTCTGGGCTGTGATTGGTGGAAATCCCTCGCCAGGGGTTCCATACGGTGCAGACAGTTTTCACACAGTGGTATGTCCCTGTCGCCCCCTTCTATTAGTAACCATGACTGGGGGAAATTACCCCCTCCCTCCGCCCCATCTGCCTGTATCCACAGATACAGAGGAGCAGAAGGAGGCCTGAAAACAAGACCTGGAGCCACAAACTCTGGCTGCAGGAGCAGGCAGCCACTGCAGCACTTTCTGTGCTGAGCCCCCTGATCCAGGTAGGCCCATGCCCAGTACTGAGTGCCAGGAATCAAGGGGGGGAAGCAGCCACAGTGGCAGCAATACCCCAGTGCTGAGAGGGCAAGAAGAGACTCCACCCAGGCTCTGTGCCCTGCTCTGCACATGCACATAAGCCACCGACCTGTGCTCCACCCTATATACCGGCCTCTGCGCCACCCCACCCTGGACTACAGCACTGCTGCCATAGGACAGCAATGGAATCACCACTGGCTAGCCTGGGTGCCAGTAAAGGAGGAACTGACCCACCTGGCAGCTCCCTCTACCAGTTCAGCTCCCCAGCGGCTCTTCGTAAGAACATAAGAATGACCGTGCTGGGTCAGACCAATGGTCCATCTAGCCTGGTCCCCTGGCTTCTGATGGTGGCCAATGCCAGGTGCTTCAGAGGGATGAACAGAACAGAGCAATTATCAAGGGATCCATCCCCTGTCATCCAATTCCAACTTCTGGCCATCCGAGTTTTAGGGACACCCAGAGCATGGGATTGCAACCCTGGCCATCTTGTCTAGGAGCCATTAATGGACCTGTCCTCCTTGAACTTATCTAGTTCTTTTAAACCCAGTTATGCTTTTGGCCTTCACAGCATCCCCTGTCAAGGAGTTCCACAGCTTGATTATGCATTGTGAGAAGAAATACTTCCAGTTGTTTGTTTTAAACCCACTGCCTATTCATTTCATTGGCTGACCTCGGTTCATGTGTTGTGTCAAGGGGTAAATAACACTTCTCTAGTCATTTTCTCCACACCATTCAGGATTCAATAGACCCCTGTCATGCCTCCCCTTAGTTGTCTCTTGTCTAAGATAAACAGTCCCAGGCATTTTAATCTCTCCCCATTTGGAAGCTGCTCCATTCCGCTAATCATTTTTGTTGCCCTTCTCTGTATCTTTTCCATTTCTAATATGTCTTTTCGGAGATAGGGTGCCCAGAACCGCTCCTGGTGTTCAAGATGTGGGTGTACCATGGATTTAGATGGAGGCAATATGAAATTATCTGTCTTATTACCTATCCCTTTCCTAAGGATTCCCAACAGTTGGTAGCTCTTTTGACTGCTGCTGCACATTCTGTGGATGTTTCCAGAGAACTATTCACAACGAGGTCAAGATCTCGTTCTTGAGTGGTAACAGCGAATTTAGACCCCCATCATTTTGAATGTAGGATTATGTTTTCCAATGTGGATAACTTTGCACTCATCAACACTGAATTTCATCTGTCATTTTGTTGCCCAGTCACCCAGTTTAGGGAGATCCCTTTGTAACTCTTTGCAGTCCGCCTGGGACTTAACTATGGTGAGTAATTTTGTATCATCCACACATTTTGCCACCGCCTCACAATTTTACCTCTGTGTGGTACCTCTTTACCACAGGCCCCAGTACAGATCTTTGGGAGACCTCACTATTTACCTTATTGTGAAAACTGTCTTTTAACAAGCTATAGTCCATGAGAGGACCTTTCCTCTATCCCAACACTGCTTACTTTGCTTAAGAGCAAACTTAGTTTCCTTCCGTTTATTTTAGGCACCAAGCAGAAGGCCTATTCATCAGCCAGGGGACAGGTCGTTAAAATCAGCAAGCACGAGGAAAGGCCAAGGAAGACCAGTGTGAGTGAGGAGAGAGCGGGAAATGCACAGCACACTGGAGAAGTGCCCATGGCACAGATGGTAGAAGGTTCCCTCTGTCACCAACCCAGCCTGAACTCCCACCCCTACTGCCTTCCCCAGGAAGCACTGACCCTCTGAAGCTCTGATTCCCTTTCACCATCTGCTTGCTCCCAGATTCGCCGCCATTCTCTGGCCCTTGAGAACATGCTCTGACACCCCCTCCCCCCCTTGACAGGGCAGGTGTTGCAGATGGGAGGAGAGAGATGACTCCATTCCCATCACCCAGCTCTGCTTCCTTCTTCTTTGCTAGCTGGTCAGCAATAGGCTGCATTAGGGAGCCAGGGAGAGAAATAATAACCATCGTCCTGAGCTTCACCTCTCCCCAGAGTGTCCCGCACACTCACCTCTCCCTGGGCCCAGGGCAGGGTTAGCTTTTAGCCCAGCCTACAGCTGTGGAGGGCAAGGCTCCAGGAGGGGAAGTGTTTGGCTCAAGGCCAGAAAGCAGGAGTATACATCCCTGGTGCACTCTGGAGTGACCATTGTAGGAGGTGGGCAGGCGGAGACAATGGGCCAGGTCCTTGACCCCAGGGAAGGCCGCATGAAGGGACCTTAAACTCTCCCTTCCAAGCTCCCACGCTGTTTCCTCACCCCAGCATGGGGACAGGGAAGAGCCCTTGGATGCCGTCTCCCCATCCCTGACCTGTTTGTGTGGGTCTCTAGGCTGTCAGCCCTTCAGGATAGAGATTGACTCTGTCTGCGTTGTGCTGCACCCAGTGCAACAGGGCCTGATCCTGACTGGAGCCTCCGGGCATTGCCATAACTTCACTAGTGATAAGTCATCTTCTCTGGCACAGAGCCTTGCTTGCATAAAGGACATGGACAAGGCTGCGCTGAGGAAGGACATTGGCATCCTCTTCCCAGCACTCCACTCCATGGTAAGAGATGCTGGGATCACTTAGGCAAAATGCCAGGGCCTGTTGGCTTAAACTGGGTAGGCTGTGGGAAGAGCTGTCCCTGCCGCATCCTCTTCCCACTGGGTGATGGATCCTGGAGAACTCTCCTTTGGTTTCTTTTCCTCCCACCCACCCTAACCCCTTTGACCGGGAATGCTGCATCTTGTTCCAACACTCCACAGCTTCGATTCCTGACCCGACAAGCTCTGCTTCTACATGAGCCATGGCCCCCTGAAGACTCAGCGTCACTCATGGACTGATCCTGTTCTTTAGATGGGAATTAGAATCTACCCCTCCACCCTCACCCCTTCACCCTGCCATCCGAGATCTTGGCCTGAGAGATGCTCGATCTAGTTCAGCAGTTCTCAAACTGGGGGTCATGGCCCCCCTGGGGGGTCGCCAGACAATTCCAGGGGGGTTGCGAGCTGCCGATGCATTCGGCAGCATGTTGGCGGCTGCTCCAAGTGCGGGAGTGTGTCCTCTGGAAAACAGCCGAATTGAACGCTTCCGGTGTCAGTGGCATTTCGGCGGCCACCAAAATGCCACCGAATACGGAAGCGCTCAATTCGGCGGCATTTCTGCGGACATACCCAGGGCCGCGGAAGAGGAAAAAGGGGCGGTGGCAGGCAGAAGTTTGAGAAGCGCTGATCTAGTTTGTCCTTGCTTGTGTTGCTTTCTTCCCTTAGGTGTGTCATCTCCCCAGAGATGGAGGAGTGTCACATGGAGGAGTGGACAGAGGCCCTGGACTCTCTGGTCCATCTGGGTAAGAAACCCCTTCACTTTTCCCAGAGAAGGAGATCACCTAGCCTGTGGAATTCCAGAGCCCAGGCACAGAACTATATTCCCTCCCCCATTATGATTCACCCCATTACCTTCACTCCTCTTCCTGCAGCTCGCTTGTTCCTGGTGGAGCTGCTTGTGTTCCTGTTCAGGAGGCTGAATATGGATGAGGAAGAGGAGACCTGTGCCAGTCTCCTAATTCTGGACCGGATAGTCCAATCCAACAGTAAGTGACTCCACAGCGAGGCCTCGTCTTTTGATGTCTCGTGGCCTCTTGTGCAATTAGCCGTGCTTAGCACTTGGCCTCACTGCGGCGAGGAGAGAGGACAATCACTGCTGGAACTGCAAGCATGGGCAGATCTAGCTGCTTACCCCTGGGGGTAACCAACTGCTAGGGTCATGTAGGGACATTGAGGTTGCACTAAGGCTTCCTGAGATCTCGGGTCCCTGCACACCCTGGTTTAACACCAGCCCTTCTGAGCCATGTGTCTGTGTCTCTTACAGTTTCTGAAATGACACACAATACAGAGGAGCTGTTCCTAGCCCTGGGGCCAATCCTGCAGAGCACAAACATACGGGTGAGTCTGGAACCACGGCCAACGCGGCCAAAGCTAGGAAATGTCTGCCTGCCAGTGCAAAGCCTGCCAGGACCCTGTGCATGAAAACACATGACCCATCAGTGCCCCATAGCGTAGGGCAGAAAGTGGGGAGAAACAATCCCAGCAGGGCTCCAGCTGCACTCCTGTTGCTGGGCTGCCTAGCAGCATTTCAGCAAAGACCCGGCTGAGAGAGGATCCCAGCCTGGCCTGGGAGGGGACAAGGTCCCTCCACACTGTGTGCAAATCCTGTCTGTTTCTGTCTGGGTCTGGCAGGTCAGAGAAGCCCTGTCTTATTTCATCAGGACAATGGGGGCACACGGGCTCTTGGAAAAACCTGGATCGAGGCCCTTACTCGATTTCCTGGTGCGTCAGTGCGCCCTGACCCTCGACAGCACGGTAAGAATCTGCGGAGACCTTCGTGATGGGAGTGCGTGAACAGGGCAGAACATGAGGTCGAGGGATAGGGAAGGAGGGGCAGCTGCAGATTGGGGAGGGCAGGCGATGGGCAGCAAATAGGGCTTGGGAAGCAGACGGAACTGGGGTTGGCACCCTCCATCTACTCATGGAAGATGATGACAAATAGGAGACGGTGTTTTATCCTCCCAGCCCATTCTCTCTGATCCCTCCCCCAGCTGCCATCAGAGCTCTGTCCCTCGCGCTGAGAGGACAGGACCCCTGGCTTCCTCCTTCTCTAGTCCCACTGTGATCATCCTCCCTGCAGGAGACTAAGCCACGCCTGTCACGGAGTGCCCGGGCGATGGTCTGGAACCGCTCCCTAGGAAGCCAGACAGGACTTTGGGTGAAGTGTCCCCTCTCCGTACCCAGCCTGTTTCCAAGGCTAGGAGCTTCACGGGTCCCCACTTCAACCTTCCTGGGTCTGACCTCGGAGCATTCAGCACCTTCTGCCCCTCCGTGCGCTTCCCCCAGCAAGCCCGTCTGGGCGGGGTCCTGAGGGAGCCCCTGGATTCTGCACCCCAATTCCACAGTCAGATGTGACTCTCAGCCAGCCAGTAAAGCAGAGGTTTATTCGACAACCTCTACCTGGTCTAACACAGGCCATCCAGCGAGCGTGAGCCCTCAGCTGGATCCATTTGGGGGACCAAAGAGCCAGCTAGCTCCTCTGCCTTCCCTGCCTGACTCTAGCTAGCTTGAGACCTCAAAAGGAAACTCACTCTCCAGCCCCTCCTCCCACCTGGCTCAGCCTAGTCAGGTGACCTCCCTCCCCCATTTGGAGTCAGATTACAGCTTCAGGTATGGACACCTGCAGAGAGGCTGTGCTTTGCAACACTATTAGCCCCTATTCCTTCACATAGACTCTCAAGAAATGCACAGGGGAAACTGAGGCACACACACAGTATTCCTACTCCGTCACAACACCCCTCCATGATGGATCTGGTCTTCACCAGGCAGAGGG
The DNA here is from genome assembly GCA_032164245.1 of Sternotherus odoratus. NCBI lineage: Eukaryota > Metazoa > Chordata > Testudines > Kinosternidae > Sternotherus > Sternotherus odoratus. The sequence continues at coordinate 21,205 of JAVMKO010000208.1, forward strand.
GTAGAGCCTAGAGCTGGCTCCGCACAGACCCTGGGCTGGTTGTGGCACAGTGACAGCCAGGGTTGCGCCTTTTCCCTTCAAGCCCCATTCTCACCTCCTGCCATGCCCACTCTAGTTACCGTGCCACGGAGGTCTCCACTGAATGTAAATCTCCCCGGTGTCTCCCTTACTTCTCACCAGCAGGAGGAAGCAGACGGGAGACGCACCATGGAGGTTGAGGTCCACCAGGTCTGCTCCAGCACCCTGCAGTCCCTCGGTGACTCCCCCAACATGGCCAGTGTAAGTGACCCTGCCCCTCTCTACTGGACGCTGGCCTCTCTGGGTCTGAGCTTTTTGATGAGACAGGTTCCAACCAGACTTATTTAGCCGAGTCTCCCTGCTCCAGAACATCATGGGGCTGGGTAAAATGGACCATAGATCCGAGCCAGACCTGGTTCTTTGTAACAGGGAACACTCACTGGCTGAGTGCCCCTGTGTGCCAAGCTGGGCCGGTGCATGGATATTTGGCACCCAGGAGCCCTGTGGCACCGCCTTCCCCCCCACCCCCCACAGCAGCTCCCCAGCCCCGAAGCAGGCTCTCCGGCCCCTGAGATGCTCCCCACCTGAGGAGCCCCCCGCACCCACTCCGGTCGGGGAACCCCAGCTCACCTCCGCCTCCTCCCCTGAGTCCACCAGCGCCGCGCCACTTCTCCCGCCTCCCAGGCTTGCAGTGCCAATTAGCTGTTTGGCTCTTCAAGCCTGGGAGGCGGGCGAAGTGGAGCATCACCGGCGGACTCATGGGAGGAGGCAGAGGTGAGCTGAGGTGGGGAGCGGTTGGAACCGCTCCCCGCCCCAGCTCACCTCTGCCTCCGTTACTTGCTACGGGCGGCCCTCCCCATGCCCTCCTACCCCAGCTCACCTCCACTCCACCGCCCCCCCCGGGTGCTTTTTTTGGTGCCCTCAACCACTTGATGCCGCCTAGTTCGCCTAGTGGTTGCACCGGCCCTGGTGCCAAGGTCTTGAGTTCTTCCGCTCTGGCATCCCCGATGGTCAGTCGTGCTGCCGCTTCCATAGCTCACGTCCTCTTCATTGGTCCCTCTGTTAACTTTTTCCTGGCTGTTACAGGGCGGGGTCTATACAGTCCATCACATTCTTGTTTTGTAAACGCCAACCCTAGCCCAGGATTTCCTGCCTCTCAGCCACAATACCTTGGTGCCTAAGGGAGAGTCCGCTGAGCTGGGAGACACTACGTCCAAATCTCATCTCTGCTGCTTCTGTTTCCACACACTGCCAAGACCCGATTACTGACCCAGGCCTCAGAGCACAACCCTAAACACCCAAGTATTAGCCAGCCCCCTCCCCACATTGAACAAATCAACAGCGACGTTGCACAAGGTCACTTCAGGCTGAGCTGAGACAAGAAGCCACATTTCTAATAAGGCAGAGCCAAGTATTGTGCACTCAGCTCCCCTGGCTTTCCGATTGAGCATGCCAAATCCACGTACTTTATAGACCCCCGGGGGTTCCCCATCTCCACTATGCTCTGCTGTCCAGCAAAGAGTTGTGTAGGCCTCTGGCATCATGTGTGCTAAGTTCCCCTCTTGTCCACACCGCAGACAGCAATTGCGTCTGTGGTTCGAGTGGCATGGGTCTGTGTGGGGAATGTGAAGGCTCAAACCTCCCTGAGCCTGTTATGGTTTCACTTGAGAGGACTGGGTTTCCTAGTATCCTTTTTATTCATAAAGCTGGTTTCTTGCGTTCCCGCCGGGAGAACACAGCCTTTCCAAGTGGAACTGGAGTTAGGAAATACTGGGCTGCCAATGATGCTACACTCCAGAAAAGACCAGGGGTCAGGCATCTGTCATTTGATTTGGTGCTGGAGGCAGACACTGGCAGGTGTGACGGGGGAGGGGGTGGGGACTGCTGCCTGGTTCAGGCTGGGTAGAGAGGTCTGGCTAGTGGGGGCGAGGCCAGGGGTCCTGTCTAGTGTTGGAAAGAGAGAGCTGGGCCAGGAAGAGGATATTTCCGTACTGAACTGGCTTTTCTCTGCTCTGCAGGCTTTACGGCCTTCAATTGTGCTGGCCCTAAGTCCAGCGGCTCATGGGCCAGCCCTACCTCTCCTCCTGCAGATCACAGCCAACACAGTGAGGACGATGCAGGAGGAAAGGAGGCTGCCCTTGGCCAGGGGCACTGGCAAAAGGAACAGAGGTGAGTCCCAGTAATTTATCCACCCGCTCTTAGTCTTTCTGTAGCGAGAGGCTTCCGCCCCCAGGTGGGGGTGGGGATCAGCTCTTGGCTCTGGTTGGTAGAACCCAGAGACGACTGCAAAAGATCCCTCCGGAGTCTGATGGGATGTCCCGTCCCCCCTTTCTGTTCACAGGCTGGCGGTCAAGCCCCAGGGTCACTCTCTCCCAAGAGCTGCTGGCCCAGCTGCTGGTGAGTAACCTGCAGCCAGGAGGTTTCCTTCTCCTGCGTGGGAAGGGGCCGCTCCTGGAGCTGGCATGCAAGGCGTGGCTCTTCCCCCCGCAGCCCCCAGAGGAGCTGGCTCCTCACTTTCCTCGCGCTCATGACACCTCGACCCAGCGCCTCTCTGAGCCAGCCACCTTCCTGGCTCCCCTGATCCCGGGGCTGGACCAGGTCCCCCAGCACAAGTTAGTGCAGCCCTCGCACGGCTCCAATGTCAGCCAGCTGGAATGAGCCCTTAGGGACTGTTGTGCAGGCCCCCTCCTGCCCCCTGGCCTCCAGCATCCTCCCTGACCAAGGGGCAGCTGGGGATTCCCTTTATGGCCCAGCTGCCTCGGTCACGCTGCTTCAAGCTCCTCTTGTGCTGCTCTGGCCTAGGCCAAGGATCTGACCCAGCAGCTGAAATGGTGAAACAGGGGCTCTCGCAAATGTCCCCTGTGGTCTGGCCACGTGGCCGTTCCCAGGCTGTATTCCCAGCTCCGTGCCCCCAGTGCGCTGCACGCTGGGGCTAAGGGTCGGTGAGGGTGTCAAACCACGTTGGGAGACTCCACATCTTGCTGAATAATTGGGCTCCCCCAAATTCTTTTGCCTTTGACTCTGCTTTGTGCTGCAGGAGATCCTCCGAGGCAAGGACCAGGCCTGGCTGCAGAGCTCCAATCAGGAACATGTCCTGCTGGCCATCTCCTATGTAGGGTACATCCATGGGGCCTGACTCAGCTGTGGAACCCAGCAGCCGGGGAGGGGCAGGTGGAGGGAGAGGAGGTGGGGGAGGAACGAGCTGCAATAAGAACTGGAGGATGCTCCTCCCTGGTGGCTCACTAGCAGGCCATATTCTCCTCGGCCTCCGGGTCACTTTATCCAGCCCCATCTCTGTGTATGGCCTGGTAAGAGGGAGCCCCTCCCGTCAGCAGGAAGTGCTGTGAATGGGGGCAGGCACAGAGCAGGGCCCAGGATCATCCCCGAAGAGCAGCTCCCCAGCACAGCCCCTGCCAGTCGGGCCCCGGGGATGTAGGTGTCTCCAGACAGGACCAGTCCCTAGGCGGTGGCTCTGCTGGAGATGCCCCTGGGAGCTCTGCTGCTTAGGGAGGGAGTTGTCCTTCCTGCCCTCAAACCCAGCCTGATTCCTGCTGGGACCAGTCTCTATTCTAAGGGCCCCATCTCCTCCATTCCTTCCAATCAGGAAATTTGTGCCTCCCCTCTCTAAAGAACAAGAGGCTGAGACCATCGACACCTGCATCGCCAGCGCCGTCATTCAGTGCCCAGAGATTAATGAAGCATGGACAAAGCTGCAACTCCCTCCTGCCTCCTTGGCTGGGAAACTCAGCCACCCCCCTGCTGAGTAGCTGGACCCTGGCCTGATGCAGGGAGCTGCGTGTCCAGCCAAATCCAGCCCCTCGCTTTCTTTTCCAAAGGGCTGGTGGGAAGTGGCTCTGCAGTTAACTCTGCAGTTGGGCTGGCAGGGAGGACAGCTGGAGAGGAGAGTGTCTGTGAGGCTGTACAGAATTACCCTGCATCCTTGGCACAGGGAGCTAGAACCGACATCCAGTTTACACCAGCTGAGGAGCCGGCCCGCGGCCCCCCCTGCCAGTCTCCCACCGCCCGCGGGCCCTCCCGCCAGTCTCCTGGCGCCCGCACCCCCCCGCCGATCTCCCCCCATCCCCCCCGCTGATCTCCCGCCGTCCCCCCCCCTCTGCCGATCTCCCGCCGTCCCCCCCCTCAGCCGATCTCCCGACGCCCCCGGCCCCCGGCTGATCTCCCACCCCCCCATGGGGGGCCGATCTCCAGACGCTCCGCCCCCCAGGGGCCGAGCTCCCGACGCTCCCCCCCCGGGGGACCGAGCTCCCGACGCTCCCCCCCCGGGGGCCGAGCTCCCGACGCTCTCCCCCCCGGGGGCCGAGCTCCTGACGCTCCCCCCCGGGGGCCGAGCTCCCGATGCTGCCCCCTCCCCCAGGGGCCGAGCCTACGACGCCGTCCCCCCCTCCGGTCTCCTACCTGCTGCGGGCCCCAACTCCCGCTTGTGCTGCGGCCACCGCGTGTCCGGGAGAAGCAAAGGGGGGCGGGGCTGGCTGCTGGGTGCCGGGGGAAGTGGCTGGTGAGCGCGGCAGCGGCTGCCCGAGCCGCGCCTCGCTCACAGCCCCGGGCGACAACGGGTACAGCTGAGTACCGGCCCCGGGCTTCAGGGGCCCCCCCCTGAAGTCCGGGGCTCGGTACAGCTGTACCCGTTGTACCACCCTGTCGCCGGCCCTGACTGGGAACGGGAGAGGCCATTCGCACTGGCCGTCCGGGGATGGGCCAGTTGTTCAGGTTCTACCCGAACCACAAGAGGGAAGGCTCCAATTGATCCCAAAGGGGCTCCCAGCTACTGTGAACTAGCCATTCTCCACGGGGCATACACCTGACCCTGGGATCCAGCAAGAGAATCCTAGTCTTGCTCCAGGGAGTGTCAGCCCCAAGCCCACACAGGAGCAATGGGGAGAGTGCTCAAAGCACTGACTCCAAGATCCTCGGACCTGTCACAGCACCCCCGAGACAGGAGAGGAGCGCTGAGTTCCAGTGTCTGGAGAAGGGGTTATATGCACCATCTCCTCTTCCTGCTGGTTCTGGGGGTTGCCTGAAGGACATGCGGGGGAGGTCACCCCGGCATCGCTGCCTCTCACACGGCTTTCTCCCTGCTCCCCAGCACTTGCAGCCCTGGATTTGCACTCCCTGGGCCCAGGAGCGGAGCCGAGCAGTGCGAGCCAGCGCCCAGCTCCTCATGTTGTACAGATCTAAAGCCATCACCGAGGTGAGCAACACGGACTCTGCTGCCCCCCGCAGCACGCACAGAGAGAGGGGGAGGGGGATACGATAGAGCTGGGCTCAGCTCCAGTCCATGCTCTGATTTTCTGTTCGGTGGCCCATTAGGACCTGAGCCCCATGATGGAACAGGGCTACATGGCCGGGGTGCTCCTAAGCCAGGCCTTCGACGCTCAGGAGGCCACCAGACACTGGGCATCGCAGGCTCTGCACTGGCTCTTCACGCCTTGCAAAGGTAAGATGGAGGAAAGCAAACAGTCGCCCCCTCCCAGCCCCGGCCATTACCGAGTGAGCAGGGCTGCAGAGAGAACATGGCGCCTTCATCCCAGCCCTGACCAGACGGACACAGAGCAGAAGTGGGTTGGTATCTACCAGGCTGGCCTGGCATCTGCCCTTCACCAGGTGTCTCGGACTGTCTGGGACCTCCCCTAATTCCCACCCCACCCCCAACACACCTTCTGTATCTGGGTGACGGGTGGGCAGTTGGCCCAGGAGCCAGCCTGGGCATTCCCAGCTGTGGCTGGATTGTGGCTCTTTGGCGCCTCTGACCTGGGTCGACGGGGAGGGGGAAGAATCCGGCCCCGAGAGCGTTGCCTGAGCGCGTCTGGTTTCTTGTGCAGCCATCGTGAACACCCAAAGCATGAGCGTGCAGAGCTGGGCGCAGGGGGATTCCAGCTGCAGAGACAGCCCTGCCAATGTTGCTATGGTGAGTAAAAGAGACTGTGGGTGGAGAGACAGACACACACATTGGGGATGGGGTTTAGTGTCTCCTTCCCTCCATGCAGAATTTGTGCCCTCAACTTGCCCTCCCCTCCTCCCCACTCAGTCACCAAGATAGAAAAGCAGATGGAAATTCCTGGGTACAGGGGTACGGGCTCCATTCCCTGCAGAGCCATTCCACTTCCCCGGGCCGGGCTTGCTGCTCACACTCGGCCTGTGCCTTTCCCTGCAGCTCACAGCGAAGCACCTCAGGCCACGTGACCTCATGCCCTTCAGCTTCATCCTGCTGGTGGGCCTGCTGGAGAAGGAGGAGTGCGCTGACCAACTGGCAGGCATCATAGAGGCAGTGTTGGAAGAGAAAACATCACTGCTACGGGAGCAAGTAATTGCTGGGCATTGGAGACACCATACTGACACCTCGGGCAGCTCCATGCTGCCCCGTACCCAGAATTCCTGGGACACGAGGGAGGATGTGGAGGGGAGATGTTCCCTCTCACCATCATTGATCAATGGGACCCGTCCATCCCCTGTCTGCAGGGTGGCCACCGGGCAGGGTCCTGTAATCGTTTACAGGCATTGATCCCAGGAGTCTGGTTTGTCCAGCTCACTCCCTGGGAAAAGTGCCCTGTCTCCAGACTCACCCCCCTGGGGGAACGGAGCCCGCAGTGGGGTCCTCCGTGTCCACTGACTCTTTGCCCAGTGGAGACGGATTGACGTAGAGGATGGAAATGACTCCCAGACGCTTGGATCCCACTCTGCCCAGGCGTGCTGTCACAAGGGGAGGTACAGCCGGGATATTGGGGGGTGGGGTGTAACAGGGCAGCAGGATTGGGACTCTTAGTGCTGCAGAGCTGGATCAGGGGTGGGGGTTTCAAGGTACCGAAACTAGAATCCCCCTTGGCTCAGTCACTCACTAAGTGTTTCTCCATGGTCTCTGCTGGGTCATGCGACCACGGACTTGTTTCTGAGCCTGCCCTGCTCCTTCTGGCCCTTGCTTGCCAGACCCACACAGTGGGGGCAGGGTCTCAGCCCCTGCTTTGCCTCTGCAGGTGCGGGATCTGCACACTGCATTTGCATATGCACTGTCCTCACCCCGGGGTGCACGGCCGACGGCGGCAATAAGAACTGGCCAGAGGGCCAGTTCTTCACCAACTGGCCAGAGGGCACGTCAAGAGCGTGGTCAGGAACCTCCTGCAGCTGCCCTGGCTTTACGAGCGATGAGTGCCAGCCCCAGGGAAGGGTAGAACGCCCCTGTGACGGTGCTGTTCCTGGTGGGATCCAACTGTGAGTGTCAGATCAGGACAGATTGCTTCCAAAGGGGCAACTACAGCCCAAAGCTGGGGGTTTTCCACACTAAGGCAAACCAAACCAGCCAAACAGAACAGACTTTGGTTTCGCCCCACTGGCTAACCACAAGTCACACAAGCAATTCCCTTAGACACTCCAGCTTCCCAGTATCACGACCAGCAGCCACCTGTCCTGGGGATCAATGGTTATGAAAACCAATCCCCCAAATAAAGAAAACGGTTCTCCCCAATTCCAAGGAATCAGACCCCAGACCCAGGTCAATATACAAATCAGATCTTACCACAAATCACGCTGTTGCCAATCCTTTAGAATCTAAAATCTAAAGGTTTATTATACAAGGAAAAAGGTATAGGTGAGGGTTATGAATGGTTAAAAGAAATCAATTACATGCAGTAATGGCACATCTCTTAGTTCAGGCTTGCAGCAAAGGTAGAACAACCGCAGGTTCAAATCAAAGTCTTTGGAAAACATCTCCTGCAAAGATGGGTCAGTACCATTGTCCAGAGTTCCCTCTGAGAAGCAAAGTTCCATCCAAAGCTGGAAACAAGGCAGGCTGAAGACTGGAGGTAAAAGACAAAATGGAGAATGCTTCTTCCAGCTTTTAGACTCTCTCTTCTGGGCCAAGACCCTCCTCCTTCTTTTGCAGAGTCTGGCTGCAAACTGAAGGTTCACAGCCACATGGTCCAACTACCAGACTCTCAATGATTCAGTTCTTGCCCAGGCATGTCCCATGCCTGGGGAGGCTCCTCTCCTCGGGTGTGGACACAGTTCATTGTGCAGTTGATGGCCCCTTAATGGGCTCGAGTTAGCACCAGCGTATCTGAGCCTTCACATGAGCCAAGCCTAAGTTTGAATTACAAATACCTTTAACTTCAGTTACAAAATAGATACACACATATGGAATAGATAAACACATAAGACACCTGTTATGACCCCCTTTACATAGTATTTCGTACCCCAGTGATCTATACGGTACCAAATTATTTCAGTACCGGTGGTAAGTTCCCAGCACTGGCATTCAACCCTCTTTCCCGGCTGCATTCTGCACACGGCCACGGTCTTCTGACTGTATCTTGTTCCCTTCCAGACCACGCGTGGTCTGTGTGAGCTAGTCGGGGCCCTGGGGCAAGCAAACATCGTGGAGGGACATGAGAGCAACGTGTTCATCTCTTGCTTCCTCACTGTCGTCTGCTCACCAACACGGCGCCTCTCTGAAGCCCAGCAGAACCAACCACGTGACGCCAGTCCCTGCAGGTAATCTGTGGTGCTGATGGATCTCGGCACTCACGCAGTGTCTGGGCCAGTCCCTAGGAGTGGGAAGCTTCCTGCTTGGACTCGTTATCCAGGGATCCCCCCCACCCGATGTCTTCGGGGGCCGAGGGCTTGGATCAGCTTAGGAGCAGGCAGAGTTGCCCCCGGATACTCAGGGAGCCAGAGAGCTCCTCAGAGTGGGCAGCTCAGCAGGGTGATGAGGGAGCCGAGTGGGTCGGGGGAAGCGGAGCTGGGAAGAAGGGCAGAACTGGCTGCTGTCTCTATTTACTGTCTGCTTTGAAGGCTTTGGGACAGGCCCAGTCTGGCACGGAACCACTCCCTCCCCCCCCAACTGCAATGGGCCCTGCGGGACAGGGCTCAGGGTAGCGGGGCGTTCATGGGGGCGCTGCGTGTACTTTTCACCGCAGGGTCAGTTTACTGGAGGGGGCAAGGGCAATTTTCACATCTTTGGAGGAGGCCAAGGTCACATTTGCAGACACTTCCTCTCGCCCCCACAATTGGAGCGCAGGGAACCAAAGGCAGAAATGGGGCAGCTTCTGTTCCCACCCTGATCCCTTCAATGTTGCAGCAAGGGAGTCCTGTCTCCCCACCCCCATCCCCGCCCAGAGAGCAGGCGTTCCCGCATCACCATCTCCTGCCTCTTTCTCCTCCCAGCATGGCAGTGCAGGCCCGGCTCGCGGGCAGTCAGTCAGCTGTGCAGCTAGTAGAGCAGGAGCGAGGCTGGCAGCTGCTGGAGGAGGGGCAGCCCGAGGGCTTCACTCTCCTTAGCAGGTGAGGACAGACACTGAAGGAGTCATGTTCTCGCTTTGGAGCCCAGTGGGGAGGGGGTGGCCGGGACCGGGCCGGATTCCAGCACATACAGGGTTTTCATGCACATGTCAACACCAGCTCTTGTTCTGTCCCAGGCCATGGTGACCCACCCAAACCAGGCCCTGAAGAACATCCCACAGCTCCTCCTTCCCAGCCTCCAGGCCTTCCAGGAGGGCGAGCGCATGGCCTGCACCACCTTGTTCGCAGAGGTGAGCCTGCAGGACTGGAGGGAGGGGAGGTTAACCACGCCCAGAAGCTGAGGGAACAGGGGGGCCAATAGCTGGTCAACCAAGGAGAGATGGTCCTGGGAGTGTATTGCTTGTAAATTAACTCGTCAGCTGGGGGCTCTGTGGTGGGGTTTGAGGGCACCCCACTGGAACCAGAGGGAGCCCTCGTGTCACTTCTATTAAGCTCGGCTGAAGCCAGCCCCTCGTGAGCATCAGTCAGTAAGAATCAAAGTCACCTCCTGGTCCCTGATCTTACTCCCTTCCCCTTGCTCCGGCCAGGCTAGGACCCACTGGCCTCGCTCAGCCCTCTCTGACGCTTCCGTTTGGTCCCTTTAGTTCCTTGGCAGCCCCCTGCTGATGGAGAACGAGCCCAAGGAGCTGCAGAAGCAGGTTGTGAAGATCATGCTGCAGCGGACAGAGGACAGCAGCATCCCCACCCGAGGCAGAGCGCTGCACGGCCTCAGGAATGCCGTGACCAAGTTCCCAGACAAGGTGGGTCTGGAATGGTGGGTTACTAGGCAGAGAGGGCTGGATAGGGAGCTCCTGGTTCCCCTTCTCCCCAGCCCGTGGCTCCTGTGGAGCAAACTGGGCTGTAGGCAGACTGGCCCAGACTGCGGTTACACCCAGGCTGACAGAGCGTTGCTCACCAAGCGGCGTCCAACCCTTTCTCTACAGGTCAGGAAGCAGCGAGACCACATCCTGGGGAGCTTTGTCAATGGTGTGTGTGAATCCTGCGACCCCCCCCGCCGTTCTGGTCGCTATGGAAGGGCTCTGCTGGCTGCTGCGGGACCCCAAGGCACCTCTGAAGGCGTCGCCGTCCCACTGGCCCTGCAGGCGAGAACGTTTTTTGAAGATGTAAGTAGCAAGCAGGACAGGCCCCACGGTGCTATAGGGCACTCCACAGGGGGAGATGCTCAGCGGATCCACCCCGATGCGGAGGGGTTCAGTGTCTGATTCAGGCATGTTCCTGGACTTGGGGGGAAGCTCAGCTCCTCAGCCAGGGGAGGCAGAGATAGAGTCATTCTTGGGCTCTGCGCCCACGCTTGTTCAGTAGCCCTGGGGCCCAGCAGAAAGGAGGAGGGTTTGCAGAGAATGGTCATGTCATTGGAACGAGCTGAAACGTCTCCGGGCTCTGCAGCTGCCAGGCTGATTCTCAAAGCACGTAAAGGCCCAAGCCTGTCCCCTCGAACCGCCCTGCGCCCCCTGCCTGCAGGAGAACAGCAGCCTGAGGCGGGCCTCCGTGGAGCTCTTTGGCCACCTCAGCCAGTTTGTCCCAAAGAAGTCGTCCATCTTTGGGGCTGAAGTGGAGAAGAGCATGGGGACACTGCTCATCCACCTGCAGGATGAGGACCCACTGGTGGCCCAGGTGAGCACAGCTGAGGACTCATGGGGGCATTATAACAACATGGCAGGGGCGGTGCAAACTTCCCTCCCAATGCCCAGATCTCCTTCTCGGTGCTGACCTGTGGCACCCAGGACAGGGACCCCCCCACTAGTCCAGCCCTCTCCCACCCCACACAGAGCTCTGCCAGCCCTCAGAGTGTAGCTGTGGGGCAGATCTCTCCTCCATTCCCCACAGCCACCTCCAGCCTCCCTGCCCAGCCAGACTCTCTGCAGCTTTGGCTCCATTTTACAGCCTGCCCCGTTTAGTGGCCAGGCCCAGGTCGATCTCTGGCCCCCAGCCAGTGCCCTGACCCAAGCAGGGCCTCAGGAAAGAGCAGATCGCTGAGGCCGGCTGGCTCCCCATTGCTGCTGCCCTACCCTCACTTGTGTGCTAGCTCCTGTCTGGGAATGACCAGCCTCCTGCAGCGAGCGCCCTCCCTCCCCCCACCGCCCCAGTAGCAGCCCCCAGTAATGCCTGGGATTGAGGGGAGGTATGTTGGCCACCGGGCAATGCTTTTAACGGCCCAATAGGGACCCCTAGGGAGTGTCCCTCCCCGGCCCTAGCACTCAGGCCTGGCTCCCCTAAACCCGGCTGAGCTGGAGATGGGGGCTGTGGGGGCCTGGGGAACAACCGTCGGGGCAGAGGAGGTTCTGCAAAGAGGGGGCTCCTTGCTGCGGCGGCACAGCGGCGACTCCCCCAGCCACGTGGAGCCTGCGAGTTCGCAGCCCATTGCGCTCACCCAGCTCCCTTCTCGCCCTCTCCGGCAGGCGTGCAGGGTGGCGTTGCTGCTCTGCGCACCCTTCATGCGCTACCAGCCTCTGCGCAGACTCGTGTGGCGCCAGCTGGCCGAGGGGGCGGGCCCACCATCCCCACCATCCTGAGCGAGGCCTGCAGGACCCTGGTGAGTGAGCTCGGGGCAGGGGGGGGCTAGGCACAGCGGGGTTTCTCTGCTCCAGGGAGCCCCCTCACTGATTCAGCCCCATCCCCTGCCCTTGAGGCTGGCTCCCCTACAAGTCAGCTCTGTCCCATGGGAGGAGTCAAGGGGGAGGGGGCTCTGACAGTCAGGGGTTCCTCTCCTCCATAGCAGGCAGGGGCCAAGCCAGCACCCCTCAGCCTGGGGAGGATGTGTGACTTGGCACTAACTGGGTTCTTGGCTTCCCAGCTCCAGAGCTGCCCAGGGAGGCAGTGACGAAGTGGGAGTACTGTGTGTGTGTGCCTCAGTTTCCCCTATGCATTTTTGGAGCGTCTATGTGGAGGGAAAGGAATGTGGAGCTGATGCAAGGCAAAGCCAAGGTGAAGCTGTAACCTGACCCCAAGTGGGGGAGGGAGGTCAGCTGAACCTGTTGGAGAAAGGTCAGGTGATGCCTCCTAGCCCGGGAAAGGAACAAAGGAGAGCAGGGAGTGGCTAGAGGGGGTTGAGTCAGTCTGGATCTAGCTGGGAAGGGGGAGAGCAGCGATCTTGCTCTCTGGCCCCAAGATGGATCCAGCTGAGGGCTCACGCTCGCTGTATGGTCTGTGATTAGAAGTCATCGAATAAACCTGGGGAAGAAGCAGGAGCCCAGAATCTGGGTCTCATTCTCCTAGCACCCCAGAAGGACCTGACTGGATGGGCCCTGTTGAGACTGAGAAGTTGGATGGTTCCTGACATCTCAAATAAACCGTCTATTCTGCTGGCTGGCAGACTCAGGAAGGTGGAAGTGGGTACCCCTGAAGCTCCTGGCCTGGGACACAGGCTGTGTACGGAGAAGGGGCCCTCCACCCGGAGTCCGGTCTGGCTTCCTAGAGAGCGGTTCCAGACCATCGCCCGGGCGCTCCGTGACAGCTTCCCCCAGCAAGCCCGCCTGGGCGGGGTCCTGGGGGAGCCCATGGGTTCTGCACCCCAAATCCACAGTCAGATGTGACTCTCAGCCAGCCAGCAGAATAGACGGTTTATTCGAGATGTCAGGAACACCATCCAACTCACAGCTTCTCAGTCCAAACAGGGTCCATCCAGTTAGGCCTTTCTGGGAAGCCAGGAGGTGAGACCCAGATTCTGGGCTCCTGCTTCTCCCCCAGGTTTATTCGATGACTTTCATCTGGTCCAACACAGACCATGCAGCGAAAGAGCGTGAGCCCTCAGCTGGATCCATTGAAGAGGAGAGAAGCCAGAGAGCGAGTTCGCTTCTCTGCCTCTCCCAGCTCGACCCAGACCCAGACTGCCCACTCCCTCTAGCCACTTCCTGCTCCTTTGTTCCTTTCCTGGGCTTCAGGTGTTACGTGACCTCCCTCCCCCACCTGGGGTCAGGTTACAGCTTCCAGGGATGCACAGAGGGGAGGGTGTTGCCTCCTTGCTTCCAGCATCAGCCCCTATCCCTTCACATAGACACTTAAGAAATGCATAGGGGAAACTGAGGCACACACACACAGTACTCCCACTTCGTCACCCCCCCCCACCCAGCTAGCATCCCCTCACCCCCCCGCACCCAGTCAGCATCCCTTCACCGCCCACACCCAGCCAGCATCCCCTCACCCCCCCACACCCAGCCAGCGTCCTCACCCCCCCACACCCAGCCAGCATCCCCTCACCCCCGCACACCCAGCTAGCATCCTCTCACCTCCCCACACCCAGCCAGCATCCCCTCACCCCCCCCACACCCAGCTAGCATCCCCTCACCCCCCACACCCAGCTAGCATCCTCTCACCCCCCCACACCCAGCCACCATCCCCTCACCCCCCCACACCCAGCTAGCATCACTTCACCCCCCCCCACACCCAGCCAGCATCCCCTCACCCCCCCACACCCAGCCAGCCTCCTCTCACCCCCACCACACCCAGCTAGCATCCCCTCACCCCCCCCACACCCAGCCAGCATCCCCTCACCCCCCCACACCCAGCCAGCATCCCCTCACCGCCGACACCCAGCTAGCATCCCCTCACCCCCCACACCCAGCTAGCATCCTCTCACCCCCCCACACTCAGCTAGCATCCCTTCACCCCCCCCCACACCCAGCTGGCATCCTCTCACCCCCCCACACCCAGCCAGCGTCCCTTCATCCCCCACACCCAGCTAGCATCCCCTCACCCCCCACACCCAGCTAGCATCCTCTCACCCCCCCACACTCAGCTAGCATTCCTTCACACCCCCCCACACCCAGCTGGCATCCTCTCACCCCCCCACACCCAGCCAGCATCCTCTCACACCCCCCACACCCAGCTAGCATCCCTTCACCCCCCCACACCCAGCTGGCATCCTCTCACCCCCCACACCCAGCTAGCATCCCTTCACCCCCCCCACACCCAGCTGGCATCCTCTCACCCCCCCACACCCAGGCAGCATCCTCTCACCCCCGCACACCCAGCTAGCATCCCTTCACCCTCCCCACACCCAGCTGGCATCCCTTCACCCCCCCCACACCCAGCTAGCATCCCTTCACCCCCCCACACACCCAGCTGGCATCCTCTCACCCCCCCACACCCAGCCAGAATCATCTCACCCCCCCACACCCAGCTAGCATGCCCTCACCCCCCCACATACAGCCAGCATCCTCTCACCCCCCCACACCCAGCTAGCATCCCCTCACCCCCCCACACCCAGCTAGCATCCCTTCACCCCCCCACACCCAGCTAGCATCCCTTCACTCCCCCACACCCAGCTAGCATCCCTTCCCCCCCCACACCCAGCTAGCATCCCCTCACCCCCCCACACCCAGCTAGCATCCCCTCACCCCCCCACACCCAGCCAACATCCTCTCACCCCCCCACACCCAGCCAGCATCCCCTCACCCCCCCACCCAGCCAGCATCCTCTCACCCCCCCACACCCAGCCAGCATCCCTTCACCCCCCCACACCCAGCTAGCATCCCCTCACCCCCCCCACACCCAGCTAGCATCCCTTCACCCCCCCCACACCCAGCCAGCGTCCCCTCACCACTCCACACCCAGCTAGCGTCCCATCACCCCCCCCACCCAGCCAGCATCCCCTCACTCCCCCACACCCAGCCAGCATCCCCTCACCCCCCCACACCCAGCCAGCATCCCCTCACCCCACCACACCCAGCTGGCATCCTCTCACCCCCCCACACCCAGCTAGCATCCCTTCACCCCCCCACACACCCAGCTAGCATCCCTTCACCCCACACACACCCAGCTAGCATCCCTTCACCCCTCCCCCCCACACCCAGCTGGCATCCTCTCACCCCCCCACACCCAGCTAGCATCCCTTCACCCCCCCACACCCAGCCAGCATCCCCTCACCCCCCCACACCTAGCTGGCATCCTCTCACCCCCCCACACCCAGCTAGCATCCCTTCACCCCTCCACACACCCAGCTAGCATCCCTTCACCCCCCACACACCCAGCTAGCATCCCTTCACCCCTCCCCCCCACACCCAGCTGGCATCCTCTCACCCCCCCACACCCAGTTAGCATCCCTTCACCCCCCCACACCCAGTTGGCATCCTCTCACCCCCCCACACCCAGCTAGCATCCCTTCACCCCCCCACACCCAGCCAGCATCCTCTCACCCCCCCACACCCAGCTAGCATCCCTTCACCCCCCCACACACCCAGCTAGCATCCTCTCACCCCCCCCCCCACACCCAGCTAGCATCACTTCACCGCCCCCCACACCCAGCTGGCATCCTCTCACCCCCCCACACCCAGCCAGCATCCTCTCACCCCCCCACACCCAGCCAGCATCCCCTCACCCCCCCACACACCCAGCCAGCATCCTCTTACCCCCCCACCCAGCTAGCATCCCCTCACCCCCCCACACCCAGCCAGCATCCCTTCACCCCCCCCACACACCCAGCTAGCATCCCTTCACCCCCCCCCGCACACCCAGCTGGCATCCTCTCACCCCCCACACACAGCTAGCATCCCTTCACCCCCCCCACACCCAGCTAGCACCCCTTCATCCCCCCACACCCAGCTGGCATCCTCTCAGCCCCCCCCACACCCAGCCAGCATGCTCTCACCCCCCCACACCCAGCTAGCTTCCCTTCACCCCCCCCACACCCAGCTGGCATCCTCTCACCCCCCCACACCCAGCCAGCATCCTCTCACACCCCCCACACCCAGCTAGCATCCCTTCACCCCCCCCACACACCCAGCTAGCATCCCTTCACCCCCCCCACACCCAGCTGGCATCCTCTCACCCCCCCACACCCAGCTAGCATCCCTTCACCCCCCCACCCAGCTAGTATCCCTTCACCCCCCCACACACCCAGCCAGCATCCTCTCACCCCCCCACACCCAGCTAGCATCCTTTCACCCCCCCACCCAGCTAGCATCCCTTCACCCCCCCACACACCCAGCTGGCATCCTCTCACCCCCCCACACCCTGCTAGCATCCCTTCACCCCCCCCCCACACCCAGCTAGCATCCCTTCACACACCCCCCCCACACCCAGTTGGCATCCTCTCACCCCCCCACACCCAGCCAGCATCCTCTCACCCCCCCACACCCAGCTAGCATCCTCACCCCCCCACACCCAGCTAGCATCCTCTCACCCCCCCACACGCAGCTAGCATCCCCTCACCCCCCACACCCAGCTAGCATCCCCTCACCCCCCCCACACCCAGCCAGCATCCCCTCACCCCCCCACACACCCAGCCAGCGTCCCCTCACCCCCCACACCCAGCTAGCATCCCTTCACCCCCCCACACCCAGCTAGCATCCCCTCACCCCCCCACACCCAGCCAGCATCCCCTCACCCCCCCCACACCCAGCTAGCGTCCCCTCACCCCCCACACCCAGCTAGCATCCCTTCACCCCCCCACACCCAGCTAGCATCCCTTCACCCCCCCACACCCAGCTAGCATCCCCTCACCCCCCGACACCAAGCCGGCATCCCCTCACCCCCCCACACACCCAGCCAGCGTCCCCTCACCCCCCACACCCAGCTAGCAAGCCTTCACCCCCCCCACACCCAGCTAGCACCCCTTCACCCCCCCCCACACCCAGCTGGCATCCTCTCACCCCCCCACACCCAGCCAGCATGCTCTCACCCCCCCACACCCAGCTAGCTTCCCTTCACACACCCCCACACCCAGCTGGCATCCTCTCACCCCCCCACACCCAGCCAGCATCCTCTCACACCCCCCACACCCAGCTAGCATCCCTTCACCCCCCCCCACACCCAGCTGGCATCCTCTCACCCCCCCACACCCAGCTAGCATCCCTTCACCCCCCCCACCCAGCTAGCATCCCTTCACCCCCCCACACACCCAGCCAGCATCCTCTCACCCCCGCACACCCAGCTAGCATCCTTTCACCCCCCCCACCCAGCTAGCATCCCTTCACCCCCCCCCACACCCAGCTGGCATCCTCTCACCCCCCCACACCCTGCTAGCATCCCTTCACCCCCCCCACACCCAGCTAGCATCCCATCACACCCCCCCCACACCCAGTTGGCATCCTCTCACCCCCCCACACCCAGCCAGCATCCTCTCACCCCCCCACACCCAGCTAGCATCCTCTCACCCCCCCACACCCAGCTAGCATCCCTTCACCCCCCCAACCCAGCTAGCATCCCTTCACCCCCCCAACCCAGCCAGCATCCCCTCACCCCCCCACACCCAGACAGCATCCCCTCACCCCCCCACACCCAGCCAGCGTCCCCTCACCCCCCCACACCCAGCCAGCATCCCCTCACCCCACCACCCAGCCAGCATCCTCTCACCCCCCCCAACCCAGCTAGCATCCCCTCACCCCCCCGCACCCAGCCAGCATCCCTTCACCCCAACCCAGCTAGCATCCCTTCACCCCCCCACACCCAGCCAGCATCCCCTCACCCCCCACACCCAGCCAGCATCCCCTCACCCCCCCACACCCAGCCAGCGTCCCCTCACCCCCCCACACCCAGCCAGCATCCCCTCACCCCCGCACACCGAGCTAGCATCCCCTCACCCCCCCACACCCAGCTAGCATCCCTTCACCCCCCCACACCCAGCTAGCATCCCTTCACCCCCCCACACCCAGCTAGCATCCCTTCACCCCCCCACACCCAGCTAGCATCCCTTCACCCCCCCACACCCAGCTAGCATCCCTTCCCCCCCCACACCCAGCTAGCATCCCCTCACCCCCCCACACCCAGCTAGCATCCCCTCACCCCCCCACACCCAGCCAACATCCTCTCACCCCCCCACACCCAGCCAGCATCCCCTCACCCCCCCACCCAGCCAGCATCCTCTCACCCCCCCACACCCAGCCAGCATCCCTTCACCCCCCCACACCCAGCTAGCATCCCCTCGCCCCCCCACACCCAGGTAGCATCCCTTCACCCCCCCCACACCCAGCCAGCATCCCCTCACCACTCCACACCCAGCTAGCGTCCCCTCACCCCCCCTACCCAGCCAGCATCCTCTCACCCCCCCACCCAGCTAGCATCCCCTCACCCCCCCACCCAGCCAGCATCCTCTCACACCACCCACACCCAGCTAGCATCCCTTCACCCCCCCCACCCAGCTGGCATCCTCTCACCCCCCCACACCCAGCCGGCATCCTCTCACACCCCCCACACCCAGCTAGCATCCCTTCACCCCCCCACACCCAGCTGGCATCCTCTCACCCCCCCACACCCAGCCAGCATCCTCTCACACCCCCCACACCCAGCTAGCATCCCTTCACCCCCCCCACCCAGCTAGCATCCCTTCACCCCCCCCCCCACACCCAGCTGGCATCCTCTCACCCCCCCACCCACACCCAGCTGGCATCCTCTCACCCCCCCACACCCAGCCAGCATCCTCTCACCCCCCCCACACCCAGCTAGCATCCCTTCACCCCCCCCACACCCAGCTGGCATCCTCTCACCCCCCCACACCCAGCTAGCATCCCTTCACCCCCCCCCACACCCAGGCAGCATCCTCTCACCCCCCCCACACCCAGCTGGTATCCTCTCACCCCCCACACCCAGCTAGCATCCCTTCACCCCCCCCCACCCAGCTGGCATCCTCTCACCCCCCCACACCCAGCTAGCATCCCTTCACCCCCCACACCCAGGCAGCATCCTCTCACCCCCCCACACCCAGCTAGCATCCCTTCACCCCCCCCCACCCAGCTGGCATCCCTTCACCCCCCCCCACACCCAGCTAGCATCCCTTCACCCCCCCACACACCCAGCTGGCATCCTCTCACCCGCCCACACCCAGCCGGAATCATCTCACCCCCCCACACCCAGCTAGCATGCCCTCACCCCCCCACACACAGCCAGCATCCTCTCACCCCCCCACACCCAGCTAGCATCCCCTCACCCCCCCACACCCAGCTAGCATCCCTTCACCCCCCCCACACCCAGCTAGCATGCCTTCACCCCCCCACACCCAGCTAGCATCCCTTCACTCCCCCACACCCAGCTAGCATCCCTTCCCCCCCACACCCAGCTAGCATCCCCTCACCCCCCCACACCCAGCTAGCATCCCCTCACCCCCCCACACCCAGCCAACATCCTCTCACCCCCCCACACCCAGCCAGCATCCCCTCACCCCCCCACCCAGCCAGCATCCTCTCACCCCCCCACCCAGCCAGCATCTCCTCACCCCTCCACACCCAGCCAGCATCCCTTCACCCCCCCAACCCAGCTAGCATCCCTTCACCCCCCCAACCCAGCCAGCATCCCCTCACCCCCCCACACCCAGCCAGCATCCCTTCACCCCCCCAACCCAGCCAGCATCCCTTCACCCCCCCAACCCAGCTAGCATCCCTTCACCCCCCCAACCCAGCCAGCATCCCCTCACCCCCCCACACCCAGCCAGCATCCCCTCACCCCCCCACACCCAGCCAGCGTCCCCTCACCCCCCCACACCCAGCCAGCGTCCCCTCACCCCCCCACACCCAGCCAGCATCCCCTCACCCCACCACCCAGCCAGCATCCTCTAACACCCCCCACCCAGCTAGCATCCCCTCACCCCCCCCGCACCCAGCCAGCATCCCTTCACCCCCCCCAACCCAGCTAGCATCCCTTCACCCCCCACACCCAGCCAGCATCCCCTCACCCCCCACACCCAGCCAGCATCCCCTCACCCCCCCACACCCAGCCAGCGTCCCCTCATCCCCCACACCCAGCCAGCATCCCCTCACCCCCGCACACCCAGCTAGCATCCCCTCACCCCCCCACACCCAGCTAGCATCCCTTCACCCCCCACACCCAGCTAGCATCCCTTCACCCCCCCACACCCAGCTAGCATCCCTTCCCCCCCCACACCCAGCTAGCATCCCCTCACCCCCCCACACCCAGCTAGCATCCCCTCACTCCGCCACACCCAGCCAACATCCTCT
Organism: Sternotherus odoratus; assembly: GCA_032164245.1. NCBI lineage: Eukaryota > Metazoa > Chordata > Testudines > Kinosternidae > Sternotherus > Sternotherus odoratus. The sequence goes on from JAVMKO010000208.1 coordinate 41,418, forward strand.
CACCTCCCACACCCAGCTAGCATCCCCTCACCCCCCCACACCCAGCCAACATCCTCTCACCCCCCCACACCCAGCCAGCATCCCCTCACCCCCCCACCCAGCCAGCATCCTCTCACCCCCCCACCCAGCCAGCATCCCCTCACCCCTCCACACCCAGCCAGCATCCTCTCACCCCCCCACACCCAGCCAGCATCCCTTCACCCCCCCACACCCAGCTAGCATCCCCTCACCCCCCCACACCCAGCTAGCATCCCTTCACCCCCCACACACCCAGCCAGCGTCCCCTCACCACTCCACACCCAGCTAGCGTCCCCTCACCCCCCTACCCAGCCAGCATCCTCTCACCCCCCCCACCCAGCTAGCATCCCCTCACCCCCCCACCCAGCCAGCATCCTCTCACCCCCCCCACCCAGCCAGCGTCCCCTCACCCCCCCACCCCGCCAGCATCCCCTCACCCCACCCACACCCAGATAGCATCCCCTCACCCCCCCCACACCCAGCCAGCATCCTCTCACCCCCTCCACACCCAGCTAGCATCCCCTCACCCCCCCACACCCAGCTGGCATCCTCTCACCCCCCCACACCCAGCTGGCATCCTGTCACCCCCCCACACCCAGCCAGCGTCCCCTCACCGCCCACCCAGCCAGCATCCCCTCACCCCCCCACCCAGCCAGCGTCCCCTCACCCCCCTACACCCAGCTAGCATCCCCTCACCCCCCCACCCAGCCAGCGTCCCCTCTCCCCCCCACACCCAGCTAGCATCCCCTCACCCCCCCACACCCAGCTAGCATGCTCTCACCCCCCCCAGCCAGCATCCCCTCACCCCCCCACCCAGCCAGCGTCCCCTCACCCCCCCCACCCAGCTAGCATCCCCTCACCCCCCCACCCAGCCAGCATCCCCTCACCCCCCCACCCAGCCAGCATCCCCTCACCACCCCACACTCAGCCAGCATCCCCTCACCCCCCCACCCAGCCAGCGTCCCTTCATCCCCCACACCCAGCTAGCATCCCCTCACCCCCCAACACCCAGCTAGCATCCTTCACCCCCCCACACCCAGCTAGCATCCCTTCACACCCCCCCACACCCAGCTGGCATCCTCTCACCCCCCCACACCCAGCCAGCATGCTCTCACACCCCCCACACCCAGCTAGCATCCCTTCACTCCCCCACACCCAGCTAGCATCCCTTCACTCCCCCACACCCAGCTAGCATCCCTTCCCCCCCACACCCAGCTAGCATCCCCTCACCCCCCCACACCCAGCTAGCATCCCCTCACCCCCCCACACCCAGCCAACATCCTCTCACCCCCCCACCCAGCCAGCATCCCCTCACCCCTCCACACCCAGCCAGCATCCCTTCACCCCCCCAACCCAACTAGCATCCCTTCACCCCCCCAACCCAGCCAGCATCCCCTCAACCCCCACACCCAGCCAGCATCCCTTCACCCGCCCAACCCAGCTAGCATCCCTTCACCCCCCCAACCCAGCCAGCATCCCCTCACCCCCCCACACCCAGCCAGTATCCCCTCACCCCCCCACACCCAGCCAGCGTCCCCTCACCCCCCCACACTCAGCCAGCGTCCCCTCACCCCCCCACACCCAGCCAGCATCCCCTCACCCCACCACCCAGCCAGTATCCTCTAACCCCCCCCACCCAGCTAGCATCCCCTCACCCCCCCCGCACCCAGCCAGCATCCCTTCACCCCCCCCAACCCAGCTAGCATCCCTTCACCCCCCCACACCCAGCCAGCATCCCCTCACCCCCCACACCCAGCCAGCATCCCCTCACCCCCCCACACCCAGCCAGCGTCCCCTCACCCCCCCACACCCAGCCAGCATCCTCTCACCCCCCCACACCCAGCTAGCATCCCCTCACCCCCCCACACCAAGCTAGCATCCCTTCACCCCCCCACACCCAGCCAGCATCCCCTCACCCCCGCACACCCAGCTAGCATCCCCTCACCCCCCCACACCCAGCTAGCATCCCTTCACCCCCCCACACCCAGCTAGCATCCCTTCCCCCCCCCACACCCAGCTAGCATCCCCTCACCCCCCCACACCCAGCTAGCATCCCCTCACCCCCCCACACCCAGCCAACATCCTCTCACCCCCCCACACCCAGCTAGCATCCCCTCACCCCCCCACACCCAGCCAACATCCTCTCACCCCCCCACACCCAGCCAGCATCCCCTCACCCCCCCACCCAGCCAGCATCCTCTCACCCCCCCACCCAGCCAGCATCCCCTCACCCCTCCACACCCAGCCAGCATCCCTTCACCCCCCCAACCCAGCTAGCATCACTTCACCCCCCCAACCCAGCCAGCATCCCCTCACCCCCCCACACCCAGCCAGCATCCCCTCACCCCCCCACACCCAGCCAGCGTCCCCTCACCCCCCCACACCCAGCCAGCGTCCCCTCACCCCCCCACACCCAGCCAGCATCCCCTCACCCCACCACCCAGCCAGCATCCTCTCACCCCCCCACCCAGCCAGCATTCTCTCACCCCCCCACCCAGCTAGCATCCCCTCACCCCCCCACACCCAGCTAGCATCCCCTCACCCCCCACACCCAGCCAACATCCTCTCACCCCCCCACACCCAGCCAGCATCCCCTCACCCCCCACCCAGCCAGCATCCTCTCACCCCCCCACACCCAGCCAGCATCCCTTCACCCCCCCACACCCAGCTAGCATCCCCTCACCCCCCCACACCCAGCTAGCATCCCTTCACCCCCCACACACCCAGCCAGCGTCCCCTCACCACTCCACACCCAGCTAGCATCCCCTCACCCCCCCTACCCAGCCAGCATCCTCTCACCCCCCCACCCAGCTAGCATCCCCTCACCCCCCCACCCAGCCAGCATCCTCTCACCCCCCCCACCCAGCCAGCGTCCCCTCACCCCCCCACCCAGCCAGCATCCCTCACCCCACCCACACCCAGATAGCATCCCCTCACCCCCCCCACACCCAGCCAGCATCCTCTCACCCCCTCCACACCCAGCTAGCATCCCCTCACCCCCCCACACCCAGCTGGCATCCTCTCACCCCCCACACCCAGCTGGCATCCTGTCACCCCCCCACACCCAACTAGCATCCCTTCACCCCCCCACACCCAGCCAGCGTCCCCTCACCCCCCCACCCAGCCAGCATCCCCTCACCCCCCCACCCAGCCAGCGTCCCCTCACCCCCCCACACCCAGCTAGCATCCCCTCACCCCTCCACCCAGCCAGCGTCCCCTCACCCCCCCACACCCAGCTAGCATCCCCTCACCCCCCACACCCAGCTAGCATCCTCTCACCCCCCAGCCAGCATCCCCTCACCCCCCCACCCAGCCAGCGTCCCCTCACCCCCCCACCCAGCTAGCATCCCCTCACCCCCCCACCCAGCCAGCATCCCCTCACCCCCCCACCCAGCCAGCATCCCCTCACCACCCCACACTCAGCCATCATCCCCTCACCCCCCCACCCAGCCAGCGTCCCTTCATCCCCCACACCCAGCTAGCATCCCTCACCCCCCACACCCAGCTAGCATCCTTCACCCCCCCACACCCAGCTAGCATCCCTTCACACCCCCCCACACCCAGCTGGCATCCTCTCACCCCCCCACACCCAGCCAGCATCCTCTCACACCCCCCACACCCAGCTAGCATCCCTTCACCCCCCCACACCCAGTTGGCATCCTCTCACCCCCTCACACCCAGCCAGCATCCTCTCACACCCCCCACACCCAGCTAGCATCCCTTCACCCCCCCACCCAGCTAGCATCCCTTCACCCCCCCCCCCACACCCAGCTGCATCCTCTCACCCCCCCACACCCAGCCAGCATCCTCTCACCCCCCCACACACCCAGCTAGCATCCCTTCACCCCCCCCACACCCAGCTGGCATCCTCTCACCCCCCCACACCCAGCTAGCATCCCTTCACACCCCCCCCACACCCAGGCAGCATCCTCTCACCCCCCCACACCCAGCTGGTATCCTCTCACCCCCCACACCCAGCTAGCATCCCTTCACCCCCCACACACCCAGCTGGCATCCTCTCACCCCCCCACACCCAGGCAGCATCCTCTCACCCCCCCACACCCAGCTAGCATCCCTTCACCCCCCCCCCCCACACCCAGCTGGCATCCCTTCACCCCCCCCCACACCCAGCTAGCATCCCTTCACCCCCCCACACACCCAGCTGGCATCCTCTCACCCCCCCACACCAGCCAGAATCATCTCACCCCCCCACACCCAGCTAGCATGCCCTCACCCCCCCCCACACAGCCAGCATCCTCTCACCCCCCCACACCCAGCTAGCATCCCCTCACCCCCCACACCCAGCTAGCATCCCTTCACCCCCCCACACCCAGCTAGCATCCCTTCACTCCCCCACACCCAGCTAGCATCCCTTCCCCCCCCACACCCAGCCAACATCCTCTCACCCCCCCACACCCAGCTAGCATCCCTTCCCCCTCCACACCCAGGCAGCATCCTCTCACCCCCCCACACCCAGCTGGTATCCTCTCACCCCCCACACCCAGCTAGCATCCCTTCACCCCCCACACACCCAGCTGGCATCCTCTCACCCCCCACACCCAGGCAGCATCCTCTCACCCCCCCACACCCAGCTAGCATCCCTTCACCCCCCCCACACCCAGCTGGCATCCCTTCACCCCCCCCCCACACCCAGCTAGCATCCCTTCACCCCCCCCACACACCCAGCTAGCATCCCTTCACCCCCCCACACACCCAGCTGGCATCCTCTCACCCCCCCACACCCAGCCAGAATCATCTCACCCCCCCACACCCAGCTAGCATCCCTTCACCCCCCCCACACCCAGCCAGCGTCCCCTCACCACTCCACACCCAGCTAGCGTCCCCTCACCCCCCCACCCAGCCAGCATCCTCTCACCCCCCCACCCAGCTAGCATCCCCTCACCCCCCCACCCAGCCAGCATCCTCTCACCCCCCCCACCCAGCTAGCATCCCCTCACCCCCCCGCACCCAGCCAGCATCCCTTCACCCCCCAACCCAGCTAGCATCCCTTCACCCCCCCCACACCCAGCCAGCATCCCCTCACCCCCCACACCCAGCCAGCATCCCCTCACCCCCCCACACCCAGCCAGCATCCCCTCACCCCCCCACACCCAGCCAGCGTCCCCTCACCACCCCACACCCAGCCAGCATCCCCTCACCCCCGCACACCCAGCTAGCATCCCCTCACCCCCCCACACCCAGCTAGCATCCCTTCACCCCCCCACACCCAGCTAGCATCCCTTTACCCCCCCACACCCAGCTAGCATCCCCTCACCCCCCCACACCCAGCTAGCATCCCCTCACCCCCCCACACCCAGCCAACATCCTCTCACCCCCCCCACACCCAGCCAGCATCCCCTCACCCCCCCACCCAGCCAGCATCCTCTCACCCCCCCACACCCAGCCAGCATCCCTTCACCCCCCCACACCCAGCTAGCATCCCCTCACCCCCCCACACCCAGCTAGCATCCCTTCACCCCCCCACCCAGCCAGCATACTCTCACCCCCCCCACCCAGCTAGCATCCCCTCACCCCCCCACCGAGCCAGCATCCTCTCACCCCCCCCACCCAGCCAGCATCCCCTCAACCCCCACACCCAGCCAGCATCCCTTCACCCCCCCAACCCAGCTAGCATCCCTTCACCCCCCCAACCCAGCCAGCAACCCCTCACCCCCCCACACCCAGCTAGCATCCCCTCACCCCCCACACCCAGCTAGCATCCCTTCACCCCCCACACACCCAGCCAGCGTCCCCTCACCACTCCACACCCAGCTAGCGTCCCCTCACCCCCCCTACCCAGCCAGCATCCTCTCACCCCCCCCACCCAGCTAGCATCCCCTCACCCCCCCACCCAGCCAGCATCCTCTCACCCCCCCCACCCAGCCAGCGTCCCCTCACCCCCCCCACCCAGCCAGCATCCCCTCACCCCACCCACACCCAGATAGCATCCCCTCACCCCCCCCCACACCCAGCCAGCATCCTCTCACCCCCTCCACACCCAGCTAGCATCCCCTCACCCCCCCACACCCAGCTGGCATCCTCTCACCCCCCCCACACCCAGCTGGCATCCTGTCACCCCCCCACACCCAGCTAGCATCCCTTCACCCCCCCACACCCAGCCAGCGTCCCCTCACCCCCCACCCAGCCAGCATCCCCTCACCCCCCCACCCAGCCAGCGTCCCCTCACCCCCCCACACCCAGCTAGCATCCCCTCACCCCCCCACCCAGCCAGCGTCCCCTCTCCCCCCCACACCCAGCTAGCATCCCCTCACCCCCCCACACCCAGCTAGCATCCTCTCACCCCCCCCAGCCAGCATCCCCTCACCCCCCCACCCAGCCAGCGTCCCCTCACCCCCCCACCCAGCTAGCATCCCCTCACCCCCCACCCAGCCAGCATCCCCTCACCCCCCCACCCAGCCAGCATCCCCTCACCACCCCACACTCAGCCAGCATCCCCTCACCCCCCCACCCAGCCAGCGTCCCTTCATCCCCCACACCCAGCTAGCATCCCCTCACCCCCCACACCCAGCTAGCATCCTTCACCCCCCCACACCCAGCTAGCATCCCTTCACACCCCCCCACACCCAGCTGGCATCCTCTCACCCCCCCCACACCCAGCCAGCATGCTCTCACACCCCCCACACCCAGCTAGCATCCCTTCACTCCCCCACACCCAGCTAGCATCCCTTCCCCCCCACACCCAGCTAGCATCCCCTCACCCCCCCACACCCAGCTAGCATCCCCTCACCCCCCCACACCCAGCCAACATCCTCTCACCCCCCCACCCAGCCAGCATCCCCTCACCCCTCCACACCCAGCCAGCATCCCTTCACCCCCCCAACCCAGCTAGCATCCCTTCACCCCCCAACCCAGCCAGCATCCCCTCACCCCCCCACACCCAGCCAGCATCCATTCACCCCCCCAACCCAGCTAGCATCCCTTCACCCCCCCAACCCAGCCAGCATCCCCTCACCCCCCCACACCCAGCCAGTATCCCCTCACCCCCCCACACCCAGCCAGCGTCCCCTCACCCCCCCACACTCAGCCAGCGTCCCCTCACCCCCCCATACCCAGCCAGCATCCCCTCACCCCACCACCCAGCCAGCATCCTCTAACCCCCCCCACCCAGCTAGCATCCCCTCACCCCCCCCGCACCCAGCCAGCATCCCTTCACCCCCCCCAACCCAGCTAGCATCCCTTCACCCCCCCACACCCAGCCAGCATCCCCTCACCCCCCACACCCAGCCAGCATCCCCTCACCCCCCCACACCCAGCCAGCGTCCCCTCACCCCCCCACACCCAGCCAGCATCCTCTCACCCCCCCACACCCAGCTAGCATCCCCTCACCCCCCCACACCCAGCTAGCATCCCTTCACCCCCCCACACCCAGCCAGCATCCCCTCACCCCCGCACACCCAGCTAGCATCCCCTCACCCCCCCACACCCAGCTAGCATCCCTTCACCCCCCCACACCCAGCTAGCATCCCTTCACCCCCCCACACCCAGCTAGCATCCCTTCCCCCCCCCACACCCAGCTAGCATCCCCTCACCCCCCCACACCCAGCTAGCATCCCCTCACCCCCCCACACCCAGCCAACATCCTCTCACCCCCCCACACCCAGCTAGCATCCCCTCACCCCCCCACACCCAGCCAACATCCTCTCACCCCCCCACACCCAGCCAGCATCCCCTCACCCCCCCACCCAGCCAGCATCCTCTCACCCCCCCACCCAGCCAGCATCCCCTCACCCCTCCACACCCAGCCAGCATCCCTTCACCCCCCCAACCCAGCTAGCATCACTTCACCCCCCCAACCCAGCCAGCATCCCCTCACCCCCCCACACCCAGCCAGCATCCCCTCACCCCCCCACACCCAGCCAGCATCCCCTCACCCCCCCACACCCAGCCAGCGTCCCCTCACCCCCCCACACCCAGCCAGCATCCCCTCACCCCCCCACACCCAGCCAGCATCCCCTCACCCCACCACCCAGCCAGCATCCTCTCACCCCCCCACCCAGCCAGCATTCTCTCACCCCCCCACCCAGCTAGCATCCCCTCACCCCCCCACACCCAGCTAGCATCCCCTCACCCCCCCACACCCAGCCAACATCCTCTCACCCCCCCACACCCAGCCAGCATCCCCTCACCCCCCCACCCAGCGAGCATCCTCTCACCCCCCCACACCCAGCCAGCATCCCTTCACCCCCCCACACCCAGCTAGCATCCCCTCACCCCCCCACACCCAGCTAGCATCCCTTCACCCCCCACACACCCAGCCAGCGTCCCCTCACCACTCCACACCCAGCTAGCGTCCCCTCACCCCCCCTACCCAGTCAGCATCCTCTCACCCCCCCCACCCAGCTAGCATCCCCTCACCCCCCCACCCAGCCAGCATCCTCTCACCCCCCCACCCAGCCAGCGTCCCCTCACCCCCCCACCCAGCCAGCATCCCCTCACCCCACCCACACCCAGATAGCATCCCCTCACCCCCCCCACACCCAGCCAGCATCCTCTCACCCCCTCCACACCCAGCTAGCATCCCCTCACCCCCCCAAACCCAGCTGGCATCCTCTCACCCCCCCACACCCAGCTGGCATCCTGTCACCCCCCCACACCCAACTAGCATCCCTTCACCCCCCCACACCCAGCCAGCGTCCCCTCACCCCCCCACCCAGCCAGCATCCCCTCACCCCCCCACCCAGCCAGCGTCCCCTCACCCCCCCACACCCAGCTAGCATCCCCTCACCCCCCCACCCAGCCAGCGTCCCCTCACCCCCCACACCCAGCTAGCATCCCCTCACCCCCCCACACCCAGCTAGCATCCTCTCACCCCACCCAGCCAGCATCCCCTCACCCCCCCACCCAGCCAGCGTCCCCTCACCCCCCCACCCAGCTAGCATCCCCTCACCCCCCCACCCAGCCAGCATCCCCTCACCCCCCCACCCAGCCAGCATCCCCTCACCACCCCACACTCAGCCATCATCCCCTCACCCCCCCACCCAGCCAGCGTCCCTTCATCCCCCACACCCAGCTAGCATCCCCTCACCCCCCACACCCAGCTAGCATCCTTCACCCCCCCACACCCAGCTAGCATCCCTTCACCCCCCCCCACACCCAGCTGGCATCCTCTCACCCCCCCACACCCAGCCAGCATCCTCTCACACCCCCCACACCCAGCTAGCATCCCTTCACCCCCCCACACCCAGCTGGCATCCTCTCACCCCCTCACACCCAGCCAGCATCCTCTCACACCCCCCACACCCAGCTAGCATCCCTTCACCCCCCCACCCAGCTAGCATCCCTTCACCCCCCCCCCCACACCCAGCTGGCATACTCTCACCCCCCCACACCCAGCCAGCATCCTCTCACCCCCCCACACACCCAGCTAGCATCCCTTCACCCCCCCCACACCCAGCTGGCATCCTCTCACCCCCCCACACCCAGCTAGCATCCCTTCACACCCCCCCCACACCCAGGCAGCATCCTCTCACCCCCCCACACCCAGCTGGTATCCTCTCACCCCCCACACCCAGCTAGCATCCCTTCACCCCCCCCACACCCAGCTGGCATCCTCTCACCCCCCACACCCAGGCAGCATCCTCTCACCCCCCCACACCCAGCTAGCATCCCTTCACCCCCCCCCCACACCCAGCTGGCATCCCTTCACCCCCCCCCACACCCAGCTAGCATCCCTTCACCCCCCCACACACCCAGCTGGCATCCTCTCACCCCCCCACACCCAGCCAGAATCATCTCACCCCCCCACACCCAGCTAGCATGCCCTCACCCCCCCCCCACAGCCAGCATCCTCTCACCCCCCACACCCAGCTAGCATCCCCTCACCCCCCCACACCCAGCTAGCATCCCTTCACCCCCCCACACCCAGCTAGCATCCCTTCACTCCCCCACACCCAGCTAGCATCCCTTCCCCCCCCACACCCAGCCAACATCCTCTCACCCCCCCACACCCAGCTAGCATCCCTTCCCCCCCCACACCCAGGCAGCATCCTCTCACCCCCCCACACCCAGGCAGCATCCTCTCACCCCCCCACACCCAGCTGGTATCCTCTCACCCCCCACACCCAGCTAGCATCCCTTCACCCCCCACACACCCAGCTGGCATCCTCTCACCCCCCACACCCAGGCAGCATCCTCTCACCCCCCCACACCCAGCTAGCATCCCTTCACCCCCCCCACACCCAGCTGGCATCCCTTCACCCCCCCCACACCCAGCTAGCATCCCTTCACCCCCCCACACACCCAGCTGGCATCCTCTCACCCCCCCACACCCAGCCAGAATCATCTCACCCCCCCACACCCAGCTAGCATGCCCTCACCCCCCCCACACAGCCAGCATCCTCTCACCCCCCCACACCCAGCTAGCATCCCCTTACCCCCCCACACCCAGCTAGCATCCCTTCACCCCCCCACACCCAGCTAGCATCCCTTCACTCCCCCACACCCAGCTAGCATCCCTTCCCCCCCCACACCCAGCTAGCATCCCCTCACCCCCCCCACACCCAGCTAGCATCCCCTCACCCCCCCACACCCAGCCAACATCCTCTCACCCCCCCACACCCAGCCAGCATCCCCTCACCCCCCCACCCAGCCAGCATCCTCTCACCCCCCCACCCAGCTAGCATCCCCTCACCCCCCCGCACCCAGCCAGCATCCCTTCACCCACCCAACCCAGCTAGCATCCCTTCACCCCCCCACACCCAGCCAGCATCCCCTCACCCCCCACACCCAGCCAGCATCCCCTCACCCCCCCACACCCAGCCAGCATCCCCTCACCCCCCCACACCCAGCCAGCGTCCCCTCACCACCCCACACCCAGCCAGCATCCCCTCACCCCCGCACACCCAGCTAGCATCCCCTCACCCCCCCACACCCAGCTAGCATCCCTTCACCCCCCCACACCCAGCTAGCATCCCTTCACCCCCCCACACCCAGCTAGCATCCCTTCACTCCCCCACACCCAGCTAGCATCCCTTCCCCCCCACACCCAGCTAGCATCCCCTCACCCCCCCACACCCAGCTAGCATCCCCTCACCCCCCCACACCCAGCCAACATCCTCTCACCCCCCCACACCCAGCCAGCATCCCCTCACCCCCCCACCCAGCCAGCATCCTCTCACCCCCCCACACCCAGCCAGCATCCCTTCACCCCCCCCCACCCAGCTAGCATCCCCTCACCCCCCCACACCCAGCTAGCATCCCTTCACCCCCCCACCCAGCCAGCATCCTCTCACCCCCCCCACCCAGCTAGCATCCCCTCACCCCCCCACCCAGCCAGCATCCTCTCACCCCCCCCACCCAGCCAGCATCCCCTCACCCCCCACACCCAGCCAGCATCCCTTCACCCCCCCAACCCAGCTAGCATCCCTTCACCCCCCCAACCCAGCCAGCAACCCCTCACCCCCCCACACCCAGCCAGCATCCCGTCATCCCCCCACACCCAGCCAGCGTCCCCTCACCCCCCCACACCCAGCCAGCGTCCCCTCACCCCCCCACACCCAGCCAGCATCCTCTCACCCCCTGTCACGGAGCGCCCGGGCGATGGTCTGGAACCGCTCCCTAGGAAGCCAGACCGGACTCCGGGTGAAGGGCCCCTTCTCCGTACACAGCCTGTGTCCCAGGCCAGGAGCTTCAGGGGTACCCACTTCCACCTTCCTGAGTCTGTCCTCGGAGCATTCAGCACCTTCTGCCCCTCCGTATGCTTCCCCCAGCAAGCCCGCCTGGGCGGGGTTCTGGGGGAGCCCATGGGTTCTGCACCCCAAATCCACAGTCAGATGTGACTCTCAGCCAGCCAGCAGAATAGACGGTTTATTCGAGATGTCAGGAACACCATCCAACTCACAGCTTCTCAGTCCAAACAGGGTCCATCCAGTTAGGCCTTTCTGGGAAGCCAGGAGGTGAGTCCCAGATTCTGGGCTCCTGCTTCTCCCCCAGGTTTATTCGATGACTTTCATCTGGTCCAACACAGACCATGCAGCGAAAGAGCGTGAGCCCTCAGCTGGATCCATTGAAGAGGAGAGAAGCCAGAGAGCGAGTTCGCTTCTCTGCCTCTCCCAGCTAGCCCCAGACCCAGACTGCCCACTCCCTCTAGCCACTTCCTGCTCCTTTGTTCCTTTCCCGGGCTTCAGGTGTTATGTGACCTCCCTCCCCCACCTGGGGTCAGGTTACAGCTTCCAGGGATGCACAGAGGGGAGGGTGTTGCCTCCTTGCTTCCAGCATCAGCCCCTATCCCTTCACATAGACACTTAAGAAATGCATAGGGGAAACTGAGGCACACACACACAGTACTCCCACTTCGTCACACCCCCCCCCACCCAGCTAGCATCCCCTCACCCCCCCGCACCCAGCCAGCATCCCTTCACCCCCCCAACCCAGCTAGCATCCCTTCACCCCCCCACACCCAGCCAGCATCCTCTCACCCCCCACACCCAGCCAGCATCCCCTCACCCCCCCACACCCAGCCAGCGTCCCCTCACCCCCCCACACCCAGCCAGCATCCCCTCACCCCCGCACACCCAGCTAGCATCCTCTCACCTCCCCACACCCAGCCAGCATCCCCTCACCCCCCCCACACCCAGCTAGCATCCCCTCACCCCCCCCACACCCAGCTAGCATCCTCTCACCCCCCCCACACCCAGCCAGCATCCCCTCACCCCCCCACACCCAGCTAGCATCACTTCACCCCCCCCCCACACCCAGCCAGCATCCCCTCACCCCCCCCCACCCAGCCAGCCTCCTCTCACCCCCCCCACACACAGCCAGCATCCCCTCACCCCCCACACCCAGCCAGCATCCCCTCACCCCCCCACACCCAGCCAGCATCACTTCACCCCCACACACCCAGCCAGCATCCCCTCACCCCCCCACACCCAGCCAGCATCACTTCACCCCCCACACACCCAGCCAGCATCCCCTCACCCCCCCACACCCAGCCAGCATCCCCTCACCGCCGACACCCAGCTAGCATCCCTTCACACCCCCCCACACCCAGCTGGCATCCCCTCACCCCCCCACACCCAGCCAGCATCCCCTCACCCCCCCACCCAGCCAGCGTCCCTTCATGCCCCACACCCAGCTAGCATCCCTCACCCCCCACACCCAGCTAGCATCCTCTCACCCCCCCACACTCAGCTAGCATCCCTTCACACCCCCCCACACCCAGCCGGCATCCTCTCACACCCCCCACACCCAGCTAGCATCCCTTCACTCCCCCACACCCAGCTAGCATCCCTTCCCCCCCCACACCCAGCTAGCATCCCCTCACCCCCCCACACCCAGCTAGCATCCCCTCACCCCCCCCACACCCAGCCAACATCCTCTCACCCCCCCACACCCAGCCAGCATCCCCTCAGCCCCCCACCCAGCCAGCATCCTCTCACCCCCCACACCCAGCCAGCATCCCTTCACCCCCCCACACCAGCTAGCATCCCCTCACCCCCCCACACCCAGCTAGCATCCCTTCACCCCCCCCACACCCAGCCAGCGTCCCCTCACCACTCCACACCCAGCTAGCGTCCCCTCACCCCCCCCAGCCAGCATCCTCTCCCCCCCCCACCCAGCTAGCATCCCCTCACCCCCCCACCCAGCCAGCATCCTCTCACCCCCCCCACCCAGCTAGCATCCCCTCACCCCCCCGCACCCAGCCAGCATCCCTTCACCCCCCCCAACCCAGCTAGCATCCCTTCACCCCCCCACACCCAGCCATCATCCCCTCACCCCCCACACCCAGCCAGCATCCCCCACCCCCCCACACCCAGCCAGCGTCCCCTCACCCCCCACACCCAGCCAGCATCCCCTCACCCCCGCACACCCAGCTAGCATCCCCTCACCCCCCCACACCCAGCTAGCATCCCTTCACCCCCCCACACCCAGCTAGCATCCCTTCACCCCCCCCACACCCAGCTAGCATCCCTTCACTCCCCCACACCCAGCTAGCATCCCTTCCCCCCCCCACACCCAGCTAGCATCCCCTCACCCCCCCCACACCCAGCTAGCATCCCCTCACCCCCCCACACCCAGCCAACATCCTCTCACCCCCCCACACCCAGCCAGCATCCCCTCACCCCCCCACCCAGCCAGCATCCTCTCACCCCCCCACACCCAGCCAGCATCCCTTCACCCCCCCCCACCCAGCTAGCATCCCCTCACCCCCCCACACCCAGCTAGCATCCCTTCACCCCCCCACCCAGCCAGCATCCTCTCACCCCCCCCACCCAGCTAGCATCCCCTCACCCCCCCACCCAGCCAGCATCCTCTCACCCCCCCCACCCAGCCAGCATCCCCTCACCCCCCCCACACCCAGCCAGCATCCCTTCACCCCCCCACACCCAGCCAGCATCCCTTCACCCCCCCAACCCAGCTAGCATCCCTTCACCCCCCCAACCCAGCCAGCATCCCCTCACCCCCCCACACCCAGCCAGCATCCCGTCACCCCCCCCACACCCAGCCAGCGTCCCCTCACCTCCCCACACCCAGCCAGCGTACCCTCACCTCCCCACACCCAGCCAGCGTCCCCTCACCTCCCCACACCCAGCCAGCGTCCCCTCACCCCCCCACACCCAGCCAGCATCCCCTCACCCCACCACCCAGCCAGCATCCCCTCACCCCCCCACACCCAGCCAGCATCCCTTCACCCCCCCACACCCAGCCAGCATCCCTTCACCCCCCCAACCCAGCTAGCATCCCCTCACCCCCCACCCAGCCAGCATCCTCTCACCCCCCCCACCCAGCCAGCATCCCCTCACCCCCCCACACCCAGCCAGCATCCCTTCACCCCCCCACACCCAGCCAGCATCCCTTCACCCCCCCAACCCAGCTAGCATCCCTTCACCCCCCCAACCCAGCCAGCATCCCCTCACCCCCCCACACCCAGCCAGCATCCCGTCACCCCCCACACCCAGCCAGCGTCCCCTCACCTCCCCACACCCAGCCAGCGTCCCCTCACCCCCCCACACCCAGCCAGCATCCCCTCACCCCACCACCCAGCCAGCATCCTCTCACCCCCTGTCACGGAGCGCCCGGGCGATGGTCTGGAACCGCTCCCTAGGAAGCCAGACCGGACTCCGGGTGGAGGGCCCCTTCTCCGTACACAGCCTGTGTCCCAGGCCAGGAGCTTCAGGGGTACCCACTTCCACCTTCCTGAGTCTGTCCTCGGAGCATTCAGCACCTTCTGCCCCTCCGTGTGCTTCCCCCAGCAAGCCCGCCTGGGCGGGGTCCTGGGGGAGCCCATGGGTTCTGCACCCCAAATCCACAGTCAGATGTGACTCTCAGCCAGCCAGCAGAATAGACGGTTTATTCGAGATGTCAGGAACACCATCCAACTCACAGCTTCTCAGTCCAAACAGGGTCCATCCAGTTAGGCCTTTCTGGGAAGCCAGGAGGTGAGACCCAGATTCTGGGCTCCTGCTTCTCCCCCAGGTTTATTCGATGACTTTCATCTGGTCCAACACAGACCATGCAGCGAAAGAGCGTGAGCCCTCAGCTGGATCCAATAAAGAGGAGAGAAGCCAGAGAGCGAGTTCGCTTCTCTGCCTCTCCCAGCTCGACCCAGACCCAGACTGCCCACTCCCTCTAGCCACTTCCTGCTCCTTTGTTCCTTTCCTGGGCTTCAGGTGTTATGTGACCTCCCTCCCCCACCTGGGGTCAGGTTACAGCTTCCAGGGATGCACAGAGGGGAGGGTGTTGCCTCCTTGCTTCCAGCATCAGCCCCTATCCCTTCACATAGACACTTAAGAAATGCATAGGGGAAACTGAGGCACACACACACAGTATTCCCACTTCGTCACACCCCCCCCACCCAGCTAGCATCCCCTCACCCCCCCGCACCCAGCCAGCATCCCTTCACCCCCCCAACCCAGCTAGCATCCCTTCACCCCCCCACACCCAGCCAGCATCCCCTCACCCCCCCCACACCAGCCAGCATCCCCTCACCCCCCCACACCCAGCCAGCGTCCCCTCACCCCCCCCACACCCAGCCAGCATCCCCTCACCCCCGCACACCCAGCAAGCATCCTCTCACCTCCCCACACCCAGCCAGCATCCCCTCACCCCCCCCACACCCAGCTAGCATCCCCTCACCCCCCCACACCCAGCTAGCATCCTCTCACCCCCCCACACCCAGCCAGCATCCCCTCACCCCACCACACCCAGCTAGCATCACTTCACCCCCCCCCCACACCCAGCCAGCATCCCCTCACCCCCCCACACCCAGCCAGCCTCCTCTCACCCCCACCACAACCCAGCTAGCATCCCCTCACCCCCCCCACACCCAGCCAGCATCCCCTCACCCCCCACACCCAGCCAGCATCCCCTCACCCCCCCACACCCAGCCAGCATCACTTCACCCCCCACACACCCAGCCAGCATCCCCTCACCCCCCCACACCCAGCCAGCATCACTTCACCCCCCACACACCCAGCCAGCATCCCCTCACCCCCCCACACCCAGCCAGCATCCCCTCACCGCCGACAACCAGCTAGCATCCCTTCACACCCCCCCAACCCAGCTGGCATCCCCTCACCCCCCCACACCCAGCCAGCATCCCCTCACCCCCCCACCCAGCCAGCGTCCCTTCATCCCCCACACCCAGCTAGCATCCCCTCACCCCCCACACACAGCTAGCATCCTCTCACCCCCCCACACTCAGCTAGCATCCCTTCACACCCCCCCACACCCAGCTGGCATCCTCTCACCCCCCCACACCCAGCCAGCATCCTCTCACACCCCCCACACCCAGCTAGCATCCCTTCACCCCCCCCACCCAGCTGGCATCCTCTCACCCCCCCACACCCAGCCAGCATCCTCTCACCCCCCCCACACCCAGCTAGCATCCCTTCACCCCCCCCCACACCCAGCTGGCATCCTCTCACCCCCCCACACCCAGCCAGCATCCTCTCACCCCCCCACACACCCAGCTAGCATCCCTTCACCCCCCCACACCCAGCTGGCATCCTCTCACCCCCCCACACCCAGCTAGCATCCCTTCACACACACCCCCCACACCCAGGCAGCATCCTCTCACCCCCCCACACCCAGGCAGCATCCTCTCACCCCCCCACACCCAGCTAGCATCCCTTCACCCCCCCCACACCCAGCTAGCATCCCTTCACCCCCCCACACACCCAGCTGGCATCCTCTCACCCCCCCACACACCCAGCTGGCATCCTCTCACCCCCCCACACCCAGCCAGAATCATCTCACCCCCCCACACTCAGTCAGCATCCTCTCACCCCCCCACACACCCAGCTAGCATCCCTTCACCCCCCCACACCCAGCTGGCATCCTCTCACCCCCCCACACCCAGCCAACATCCTCTCACCCCCCACACCCAGCTAGCATCCCTTCACACCCCCCCCACACCCAGGCAGCATCCTCTCATCCCCCCACACCCAGCTGGCATCCTCTCACCCCCCACACCCAGCTAGCATCCCTTCACCCCCCCCACACCCAGCTGGCATCCTCTCACCCCCCCTCACCCAGCTAGCATCCCTTCACCCCTCACACCCAGGCAGCATCCTCTCACCCCCGCACACCCAGCTAGCATCCCTTCACCCCCCCACACCCAGCTGGCATCCCTTCACCCCCCCCACACCCAGCTAGCATCCCTTCACCCCCCCCACACACCCAGCTGGCATCCTCTCACCCCCCCACACCCAGCCAGAATCATCTCACCCCCCCACACCCAGCTAGCATGCCCTCACCCCCCCCCACACAGCCAGCATCCTCTCACCCCCCCACACCCAGCTAGCATCCCCTCACCCCCCCACACCAGCCAGCATCCCTTCACCCCCCCAACCCAGCTAGCATCCCTTCACCCCCCCAACCCAGCCAGCATCCCCTCACCCCCCCACACCCAGCCAGCATCCCGTCACCCCCCCACACCCAGCCAGCGTCCCCTCACCTCCCCACACCCAGCCAGCGTCCCCTCACCCCCCCACACCCAGCCAGCATCCCCTCACCCCACCACCCAGCCAGCATCCTCTCACCCCCTGTCACGGAGCGCCCGGGCGATGGTCTGGAACCGCTCCCTAGGAAGCCAGACCGGACTCCGGGTGGAGGGCCCCTTCTCCGTACACAGCCTGTGTCCCAGGCCAGGAGCTTCAGGGGTACCCACTTCCACCTTCCTGAGTCTGTCCTCGGAGCATTCAGCACCTTCTGCCCCTCCGTGTGCTTCCCCCAGCAAGCCCGCCTGGGCGGGGTCCTGGGGGAGCCCATGGGTTCTGCACCCCAAATCCACAGTCAGATGTGACTCTCAGCCAGCCAGCAGAATAGACGGTTTATTCGAGATGTCAGGAACACCATCCAACTCACAGCTTCTCAGTCCAAACAGGGTCCATCCAGTTAGGCCTTTCTGGAAGCCAGGAGGTGAGACCCAGATTCTGGGCTCCTGCTTCTCCCCCAGGTTTATTCGATGACTTTCATCTGGTCCAACACAGACCATGCAGCGAAAGAGCGTGAGCCCTCAGCTGGATCCATTGAAGAGGAGAGAAGCCAGAGAGCGAGTTCGCTTCTCTGCCTCTCCCAGCTCGACCCAGACCCAGACTGCCCACTCCCTCTAGCCACTTCCTGCTCCTTTGTTCCTTTCCTGGGCTTCAGGTGTTATGTGACCTCCCTCCCCCACCTGGGGTCAGGTTACAGCTTCCAGGGATGCACAGAGGGGAGGGTGTTGGCCTCCTTGCTTCCAGCATCAGCCCCTATCCCTTCACATAGACACTTAAGAAATGCATAGGGGAAACTGAGGCACACACACACAGTATTCCCACTTCGTCACACCCCCCCCACCCAGCTAGCATCCCCTCACCCCCCCGCACCCAGCCAGCATCCCTTCACCCCCCAACCCAGCTAGCATCCCTTCACCCCCCCACACCCAGCCAGCATCCCCTCACCCCCCCCACACCCAGCCAGCATCCCCTCACCCCCCCACACCCAGCCAGCGTCCCCTCACCCCCCCACACCCAGCCAGCATCCCCTCACCCCCGCACACCCAGCAAGCATCCTCTCACCTCCCCACACCCAGCCAGCATCCCCTCACCCCCCCACACCCAGCTAGCATCCCCTCACCCCCCCACACCCAGCTAGCATCCTCTCACCCCCCCACACCCAGCCAGCATCCCCTCACCCCACCACACCCAGCTAGCATCACTTCACCCCCCCCCACACCCAGCCAGCATCCCCTCACCCCCCCACACCCAGCCAGCCTCCTCTCACCCCCACCACACCCAGCTAGCATCCCCTCACCCCCCCCACACCCAGCCAGCATCCCCTCACCCCCCACACCCAGCCAGCATCCCCTCACCCCCCCACACCCAGCCAGCATCACTTCACCCCCCACACACCCAGCCAGCATCCCCTCACCCCCCCACACCCAGCCAGCATCACTTCACCCCCCACACACCCAGCCAGCATCCCCTCACCCCCCCACACCCAGCCAGCATCCCCTCACCGCCGACAACCAGCTAGCATCCCTTCACACCCCCCCAACCCAGCTGGCATCCCCTCACCCCCCCACACCCAGCCAGCATCCCCTCACCCCCCCACCCAGCCAGCATCCCTTCATCCCCCACACCCAGCTAGCATCCCCTCACCCCCCACACACAGCTAGCATCCTCTCACCCCCCCACACTCAGCTAGCATCCCTTCACACCCCCCCACACCCAGCTGGCATCCTCTCACCCCCCAACACCCAGCTAACATCCCTTCACCCCCCACACCCAGCCAGCGTCCCCTCACCCCCCCACACCCAGCTAGCGTCCCCTCACCCCCCACACCCAGCCAGCATCCCTTCACCCCCCCAACCCAGCTAGCATCCCTTCACCCCCCCACACCCAGCCAGCATCCCCTCACCCACCCACACCCAGCCAGCGTCCCCTCACCCCCCCACACCCAGCCAGCGTCCCCTCACCCCCCCACACCCAGCCAGCATCCCCTTACCCCCCCACACCCAGCTAGCATCCCCTCCCCCACCCAGCTAGCATCCCCTCACCCCCCCACACCCAGCCAGCGTCCCCTCACCCCCCCACACCCAGCCAGCATCCCCTCACCCCCCCACACCCAGCCAGCATCCCCTCACCCCCCCACACCCAGCTGGCATCCTCTCAACCCCCCACACCCAGCTAGGATCCCTACACCCCCCCACACCCAGCTGGCATCCCTTCACCCCCCACACACCCAGCTAGCATCCCTTCTCCCCCCCACACACACCCAGCTAGCATCCCTTCACCCCCCACACACCCAGCTAGCATCCCTTCTCCCCCCCCCACACCCAGCTGGCATCCTCTCACCCCCCCACACCCAGCTAGCATCCCTTCACCCCCCCACACCCAGCTGGCATCCTCTCACCCCCCACACCCAGCTAGCATCCCTTCACCCCCCCACACCCAGCCAGCATCCTCTCACCCCCCCACACCCAGCTAGCATCCCTTCACCCCCCCACACCCAGCTGGCATCCCTTCACCCCCCACACACCCAGCTAGCATCCCTTCACCCCCCCCCCCCCACCCAGCTGGCATCCTCTCACCCCCCCACACCCAGCCAGAATCCTCTCACCCCCCCACATCCAGCTGGCATCCTCTCACCCCCTGTCACGGAGTGCCCGGGCGATGGA
The DNA here is from genome assembly GCA_032164245.1 of Sternotherus odoratus. Lineage (NCBI taxonomy): Eukaryota > Metazoa > Chordata > Testudines > Kinosternidae > Sternotherus > Sternotherus odoratus. The sequence goes on from JAVMKO010000208.1 coordinate 62,056, forward strand.
CTGGAACCGCTCCCTAGGAAGCCAGACCGGACTCCGGGTGGAGGGCCCCTTCTCCGTACACAGCCTGTTTCCCAGGCCAGGAGCTTCAGGGGTACCCACTTCCACCTTCCTGGGTCTGTCCTCGGAGCATTCAGCACCTTCTGCCCCTCCGTGTGCTTCCCCCAGCAAGCCCGCCTGGGCGGGGTCCTGGGGGAGCCCCTGGGTTCTGCACCCCAAATCCACAGTCAGACGTGACTCTCAGCCAGCCAGCAGAATAGACGGTTTATTTGAGATGTCAGGAACCATCCAACTCACAGCTTCTCAGTCCAAACAGGGTCCCTCAGTCAGGCCTTTCTGGGAAGCCAGGAGGTGAGCCCCAGATTCTGGGCTCCTGCTTCTTTCCCAGGTTTATTCGATGACTTTCATCTGGTCCAGCACAGACCATGCAGCGAAAGAGCATGAGCCCTCCGCTGGATCCATCGAAGAGGAGAGAAGCCAGAGAGCAAAAATGGCTTCTCTCCCTCTTTCCAGCTAGCCCCAGACCCAGACTGACTACTCCCTCTAGCCACTTCCTGCTCCTTTGTTCCTTTCCTGGGCTTCAGGTGTTACGTGACCTCCCTCCCCCACCTGGGGTCAGGTTACAGCTTCCAGGGATGCACAGAGGGGAGGGCGTTGCCTCCTTGCTTCCAGCGTTAGCCCCTATCCCTTCACATAGACACTTAAGGAATGCATAGGGGAAACTGAGGCACACACACACAGTACTCCCACTTCGTCACACATCTCCCCTTTTCGAGAACGAACTGAGCAGTGGTCACTTTAGCCAGTGACCTGGGGAAGTTCGACCTCACCAATGGTTTGTGGGTGCCCCATTATCTTTCCCACTCCTTAGTAGGAGTCACAACCGGCCCTGGATTAGCACCTCCCTCGGGGCACAGAGAGCCCTCTGTCACCCTTGTTCCCAGACCACCTTGTCTGGGTCACTCTCCTTCCCTAGCTCTGAAATTGGGGCAGCTAGGTAGCTAACCTGGGGTACAACCCGCCGGTGGTACCTCGCTATCTCGAGAGAGGCCTGGAGACCGGCCAATCTCTGATTCCCTCCACCTCTTGCTGAACAATTACTTTTCTCGCCCAGCAGTTTCTCTGTCTTGTCTGTCCCAGTGGAGTCAGGCTGTGAGCTCTCTCCGGTTTGCAAGGGGGGAAGGGAACATCTCTGTCCCACTCCGCCCCAGGGCTCTGCTAACACTTTAAGCCCCCACCTTCTCCTTCCTGGAGTTGTGATTACAATGACCATCTTCCTCTCCACCGATTGGTTCCCCAGATTCAAATTCAAACCCTCGGCTGTTACAGGAGCAGGGTTTGCATCCTGCCCCCAGGAAGACACTTTTCTCCTCCCAACAGGATTTCACAGGCAATATCCTGCAGATCCCCAGCAGCCTGCCAGCCTGACCCCTCCTGTGTTTGCACAGGGGTCTGGGCTCTAGGCAGGACGAATATCTTCCTCCCTGTGACCCTCACCCAGGTCACACCGCCCCCCAGCATCCGGTGACACTGCACCATCGGGGCCCAACAACACTTCTCCCCGTCCCAGGGTCTTGCCACCCCAGGACTGTCTCCCCCTTCACCACTTCTCTCTGCTCCTTCTGGGTGTCCACACGACTTGAACCCAGGGGACTCCACACAGACATACAGGTCAGGGACAGGGGTGGGAGTCTGTCCACCACCCCACCCATCTGGTGAATGGCGTCAATAGCCTTGGGACCCAGTGGGGAGCTAGACACCAGGGCTTGTCCGCAGGGTTCCCCTGGTTCGAATTGCCAGCCTGCTCAACAGCAGTGAGGTGGACGTTCCCTTCCCCCCATCCCTTACCCAGGGACCCCAATTTAGTAATGAGGCTCCCTGCGGAACTGGCATCCAGGGGTCTATCCCCACTCACCCTTCAGAAGTCCCTTGGGTCCCTTGGCATCACCATTCCCAGTCCACACTGCTGCTTCAGCTGCAGCACTTCCAGGCCCTTGCCGCCTCTCACAGTCCAATTTCTCTCCTGGACTCTGCTCCACTCTGCTCCGTCTCCGGTCCCCGGATGGGGAACCCAATCGTGAAGACCCCCGTCTGGTCCGGGACAGGAGTCTTGGGGATGTGCCATGACCACTCCAGATGCTCCCAGATTCTCCTGCAACCCCATCCTGGATCAGGAATCTTGCAACTGTCTCCGAGGGGCCAAATCCTCCAGCTTCTCCTAGCTGCACGATTAACCTGTGCTTCCCAAAGCACAGGGTCACGAAGTCTCATCACTTCGCTCTGGACTCACAGGCCTGTGTACTCTTTGCCCCACAGTGTCCAGGGGGAACTCCCTTGTGTGCCAGCTCTCTCCAGGTCACCGCCTCTTTGCCAGGGTTGAGCGTCTGCTCCTGCGCCCCTGGGACCGCTCACTGCAAACCCCAGGGGTACCCTGATACTGCAAAAATCCTTCTCCCTCCTAGGGCCAAGCCACATGCTTCTCCGCCCCTGACTGCTCCTTGCAGTTTTCAGGGGGACCCTGGATCAGCAACAGTCCTTCTCTCTGGTCACACACGCTCAGGGGTTAAGCTGCAGCTTTTCCACCCCCTGTAACTGGCATTCTCTGGGCCTTCAACATGCCTGCTCCCCAGCGATCCCACAGTCACTTACTGCAGGGTGCGCCGTCCACGGGGTCCACGGGATGCCACACATCCCACCGCTGCCACCAGTTGTCACGGAGTGCCCGGGCGATGGACTGGAACCGCTCCCTAGGAAGCCAGACCGGACTCCGGGTGGAGGGCCCCTTCTCCGTACACAGCCTGTTTCCCAGGCCAGGAGCTTCAGGGGTACCCACTTCCACCTTCCTGGGTCTGTCCTCGGAGCATTCAGCACCTTCTGCCCCTCCGTGTGCTTCCCCCAGCAAGCCCGCCTGGGCGGGGTCCTGGGGGAGCCCCTGGGTTCTGCACCCCAAATCCACAGTCAGACGTGACTCTCAGCCAGCCAGCAGAATAGACGGTTTATTTGAGATGTCAGGAACCATCCAACTCACAGCTTCTCAGTCCAAACAGGGTCCCTCAGTCAGGCCTTTCTGGGAAGCCAGGAGGTGAGCCCCAGATTCTGGGCTCCTGCTTCTTTCCCAGGTTTATTCGATGACTTTCATCTGGTCCAGCACAGACCATGCAGCGAAAGAGCGTGAGCCCTCCGCTGGATCCATCGAAGAGGAGAGAAGCCAGAGAGCAAAAATGGCTTCTCTCCCTCTTTCCAGCTAGCCCCAGACCCAGACTGACTACTCCCTCTAGCCACTTCCTGCTCCTTTGTTCCTTTCCCGGGCTTCAGGTGTTACGTGACCTCCCTCCCCCACCTGGGGTCAGGTTACAGCTTCCAGGGATGCACAGAGGGGAGGGCGTTGCCTCCTTGCTTCCAGCGTTAGCCCCTATCCCTTCACATAGACACTTAAGGAATGCATAGGGGAAACTGAGGCACACACACACAGTACTCCCACTTCGTCACACCCCCCCACACCCAGCCAGCATCCTCTCACCCCCCCACACCCAGCTAGCATCCCTTCACCCCCCCCACACCCAGCTGGCATCCCTTCACCCCCCCCACCCAGCTAGCATCCCTTCACCCCCCCACACCCAGCTGGCATCCTCTCACCCCCCCACACCCAGCCAGAATCCTCTCACCCCCCCACACCCAGCTAGCATCCCCTCACCCCCCCACACCCAGCTAGCATCCCTTCACCCCCCCCACACCCAGCTAGCATCCTCTCACCCCCCCACACCCAGCTAGCATCCCCTCACCCCCCCACACCCAGCTAGCATTCCCTCAACCCCCCCCACACCCAGCTAGCATCCTCTCACCCCCCACACCCAGCTAGCATCCCCTCACCCCCCCATACCCAGCTAGCATCCCCTCACCCCCCCACACCCAGCCAGCATCCCCTCACCCCCCCACACCCAGCTAGCATCCCTTCACCCCCCCACACCCAGCTAGCATTCCCTCACCCCCCCACACACAGCCAGCATCCTCTCACCCCCCCACACCCAGCTAGCATCCCCTCACCCCCCCACACCCAGCTAGCATCCCTTCACCCCCCCACACCCAGCTAGCATCCCTTCAGTCCCCCACACCCAGCTAGCATCCCTTCCCCCCCCACACCCAGCTAGCATCCCCTCACCCACCCACACCCAGCTAGCATCCCCTCACCCCCCCACACCCAGCCAACATCCTCTCACCCCCCCACACCCAGCCAGCATCCCCTCACCCCCCCACCCAGCCAGCATCCTCTCACCCCCCCACAGCCAGCCAGCATCCCTTCACCCCCCCACACCCAGCTAGCATCCCCTCACCCCCCCACACCCAGCTAGCATCCCTTCACCCCCCCCACACCCAGCCAGCATCCCCTCACCCCCCCCCCACACCCAGCCAGCATCCCCTCACACCCCCACACCCAGCCAGCGTCCCCTCACCCCCCCCACACCCAGCAAGCGTCCCCTCACCCCCCCACACCCAGCCAGCATCCCCTGACCCCACCACCCAGCCAGCATCGTCTCACCCCCCCACCCAGCTAGCATCCCCTCACCCCCCGCAGCCAGCCAGCATCCCTTCACCCCCCCCAACCCAGCTAGCATCCCTTCACCCCCCCACACCCAGCCAGCATCCCCTCACCCCCCACACCCAGCCAGCATCCCCTCACCCCCCCACACCCAGCCAGCGTCCCCTCACCCCCCCACACCCAGCCAGAATCCCCTCACCCCTGCACACCCAGCTAGCATCCTCTCACCCCCCCACACCCAGCCAGCATCCCCTCACCCCCCCCACACCCAGCTAGCATCCCCTCACCCCCCCACACCCAGCTAGCATCCTCTCACCCCCCCACACCCAGCCAGCATCCCCTCACCCCCCCACACCGAGCCAGCATCCCCTCACCCCCCCACCCAGCCAGCGTCCCTTCATCCCCCACACCCAGCTAGCATCCCCTCACCCCCCACACCCAGCTAGCATCCTCTCACCCCCCCACACCCAGCTAGCATCCCTTCACACCCCCCCACACCCAGCTGGCATCCTCTCACCCCCCCCACACCCAGCCAGCATCCTCTCACACCCCCGACACCCAGCTAGCATCCCTTCACCCCCCCCACCCAGCTGGCATCCTCTCACCCCCCCACACCCAGCCAGCATCCTCTCACACCCCCCACACCCAGCTAGCATCCCTTCACCCCCCCACACCCAGCTGGCATCCTCTCACCCCCCCACACCCAGGCAGCATCCTCTCACACCCCCCACACCCAGCTAGCATCCCTTCACCCCCCCCACCCAGCTAGCATCCCTTCACCCCCCCACACCCAGCTGGCATCCTCTCACCCCCCCACACCCAGCTAGCATCCCTTCACACACACCCCCACACCCAGGCAGCATCCTCTCACCCCCCCACACCCAGCTGGCATCCTCTCACCCCCCACACCCAGCTAGCATCCCCTCACCCCCCACACCCGGCTAGCATCCCTTCACCCCCCCACACCCAGCTAGCATCCCCTCACCCCCCCACACCCAGCCAGCATCCTCTCACCCCCCCACACCCAGCCAGCATCCCCACACCCCCCCCACACCCAGCTAGCATCCCCTCACCCCCGCACACCCAGCTAACATCCCTTCACCCCCACAGCCAGGCAGCATCCTCTCACCCCCCCACACCCAGCTAGCATCCCTTCACCCCCCCCACACCCAGCTGGCATCCCTTCACCCCCTCCCCACCCAGCTAGCATCCCTTCACCCCCCCACACACCCAGCTGGCATCCTCTCACCCCCCCACACCCAGCTAGCATCCCCTCACCCCCCACACCCGGCTAGCATCCCTTCACCCCCCCACACCCAGCTAGCATCCCCTCACCCCCCCACACCCAGCCAGCATCCTCTCACCCCCCCACACCCAGCCAGCATCCCCACACCCCCCCACACCCAGCTAGCATCCCCTCACCCCCGCACACCCAGCTAACATCCCTTCACCCCCCCACACCCAGCCAGCATCCTCTCACCCCCCAACACCCAGCTAACATCCCTTCACCCCCCCACACCCAGCCAGCGTCCCCTCACCCCCCCACACCCAGCTAGCGTCCCCTCACCCCCCCACCCAGCCAGCATCCTCTCACCCCCCCCACCCAGCTAGCATCCCATCACCCCCCCACCCAGCCAGCATCCTCTCACCCCCCCACCCAGCTAGCATCCCCTCACCCCCCACACCCAGCCAGCATCCCTTCACCCCCCCAACCCAGCTAGCATCCCTTCACCCCCCCACACCCAGCCAGCATCCCCTCACCCACCCACACCCAGCCAGCGTCCCCTCACCCCCCACACCCAGCCAGCGTCCCCTCACCCCCCCACACCCAGCCAGCATCCCCTCACCCCCCCACACCCAGCTAGCATCCCCTCCCCCACCCAGCTAGCATCCCCTCCCCCCCCCACACCCAGCCAGCGTCCCCTCACCCCCCCACACCCAGCCAGCATCCCCTCACCCCCCCACACCCAGCTGGCATCCTCTCAACCCCCCACACCCAGCTAGCATCCCTTCACCCCCCACACACCCAGCTAGCATCCCTTCACCCCCCACACACCCAGCTAGCATCCCTTCTTCCCCCCCCACACCCAGCTGGCATCCTCTCACCCCCCCACACCCAGCTAGCATCCCTTCACCCCCCCACACCCAGCTGGCATCCTCTCACCCCCCCACACCCAGCTAGCATCCCTTCACCCCCCCACACCCAGCCAGCATCCTCTCACCCCCCCACACCCAGCCAGAATCCTCTCACCCCCCCACATCCAGCTGGCATCCTCTCACCCCCCCACACCCAGCCAGCATCCTCTCACCCCCCCACACCCAGCTAGCATCCCTTCACCCCCCCCACACCCAGCTGGCATCCCTTCACCCCCCCCCCACCCAGCTAGCATCCCTTCACCCCCCCACACCCAGCTGGCATCCTCTCACCCCCCCACACCCAGCCAGAATCCTCTCACCCCCCCACACCCAGCTAGCATCCCCTCACCCCCCCACACCCAGCTAGCATCCCTTCACCCCCCCCACACCCAGCTAGCATCCTCTCACCCCCCAACACCCAGCTAGCATCCCCTCACCCCCCCACACCCAGCTAGCATTCCCTCAACCCCCCCCCACACCCAGCTAGCATCCTCTCACCCCCCACACCCAGCTAGCATCCTCTCACCCCCCACACCCAGCTAGCATCCCCTCACCCCCCCATACCCAGCTAGCAACCCCTCACCCCCCCACACCCAGCCAGCATCCCCTCACCCCCCCACACCCAGCTAGCATCCCTTCACCCCCCCACACCCAGCTAGCATTCCCTCACCCCCCCACACACAGCCAGCATCCCCTCACCCCCCCATACCCAGCTAGCATCCCCTCACCCCCCCACACCCAGCCAGCATCCCCTCACCCCCCCACACCCAGCTAGCATCCCTTCACCCCCCCACACCCAGCCAGCATCCTCTCACCCCCCAACACCCAGCTAACATCCCTTCACCCCCCCACACCCAGCCAGCGTCCCCTCACCCCCCCACCCAGCCAGCATCCTCTCACCCCCCCCACCCAGCTAGCATCCCATCACCCCCCCACCCAGCCAGCATCTCTCACCCCCCCACCCAGCTAGCATCCCCTCACCCCCCACACCCAGCCAGCATCCCTTCACCCCCCCAACCCAGCTAGCATCCCTTCACCCCCCCACACCCAGCCAGCATCCCCTCACCCACCCACACCCAGCCAGCGTCCCCTCACCCCCCCACACACAGCCAGCGTCCCCTCACCCCCCCACACCCAGCCCGCATCCCCTCACCCCCCCACACCCAGCTAGCATCCCCTCCCCCACCCAGCTAGCATCCCCTCACCCCCCCCACACCCAGCCAGCGTCCCCTCACCCCCCCACACCCAGCCAGCATCCCCTCACCCCCCACACCCAGCTGGCATCCTCTCAACCCCCCACACCCAGCTAGCATCCCTTCACCCCCCCACACACCCAGCTAGCATCCCTTCACCCCCCACACACCCAGCTAGCATCCCTTCTCCCCCCCCCCACACCCAGCTGGCATCCTCTCACCCCCCCACACCCAGCTAGCATCCCTTCACCCCCCCACACCCAGCTGGCATCCTCTCACCCCCCACACCCAGCTAGCATCCCTTCACCCCCCCACACCCAGCCAGCATCCTCTCACCCCCCCACACCCAGCTAGCATCCCTTCACCCCCCCACACCCAGCTGGCATCCTTTCACCCCCCACACACCCAGCTAGCATCCCTTCACCCCCCCCACCCAGCTGGCATCCTCTCACCCCCCCACACCCAGCCAGAGTCCTCTCACTCCCCCACATCCAGCTGGCATCCTCTCACCCCCCCCACACCCAGCCAGCATCCTCTCACCCCCCCACACCCAGCTAGCATCCCTTCACCCCCCCACACACCCAGCTAGCATCCCTTCACCCCCCCACACCCAGCTGGCATCCTCTCACCCCCCCACACCCAGCCAGAATCCTCTCACCCCCCCCACACCCAGCTAGCATCCCCTCACCCCCCCACACCCAGCTAGCATCCCTTCACCCCCCCCACACCCAGCTAGCATCCCCTCACCCCCCCACACCCAGCTAGCATCCCTTCACCCCCCCACACCCAGCTAGCATCCCTTCACCCCCCCACACCCAGCTAGCATCCCTTCAGTCCCCCACACCCAGCTAGCATCCCTTCCCCCCCCCACACCCAGCTAGCATCCCCTCACCCCCCCACACCCAGCCAACATCCTCTCACCCCCCCACACCCAGCCAGCATCCCCTCACCCCCCACCCAGCCAGCATCCTCTCACCCCCCCACACCCAGCCAGCATCCCTTCACCCCCCCACACCCAGCTAGCATCCCCTCACCCCCCCACACCCAGCTAGCATCCCTTCACCCCCCCCACACCCAGCCAGCGTCCCCTTACCACTCCACACCCAGCTAGCGTCCCCTCACCCCCCCACCCAGCCAGCATCCTCTCACCCCCCCACCCAGCTAGCATCCCCTCACCCCCCCACCGAGCCAGCATCCTCTCACCCCCCCCACCCAGCCAGCATCCCCTCACCCCCCCCACACCCAGCCAGCGTCCCCTCACCACTCCACACCCAGCTAGCGTCCCCTCACCCCCCCACCCAGCCAGCATCCTCTCACCCCCCCACCCAGCTTGCATCCCCTCACCCCCCCACCCAGCCAGCATCCTCTCACCCCCCTCCACCCAGCCAGCATCCCCTCACCCCCCCCACCCAGCCAGCATCCCTTCACCCCCCCAACCCAGCTAGCATCCCTTCACCCCGCCAACCCAGCCAGCATCCCCTCACCCCCCCACACCCAGCCAGCATCCCCTCACCCGCCCACACCAAGCCAGCATCCCTTCAGCCCCCCACACCCAGCCAGCATCCCCTCACCCCCCACACCCAGCCAGCATCACTTCACCCTCCACACACCCAGCCAGCATCCCCTCACCCCCCCACACCCAGCCAGCATCCGCTCACCCCCGACACCCAGCTAGCATCCCTTCACCCCCCCACACCCAGCCAGCATCCTCTCACCCACCCCACACCCAGCTAGCATCCTCTCACCCCCCCACACCCAGCTAGCATCCCCTCAACCCCCCCCCACCCAGCTAGCATCCCCTCAACCCCCCCCACACCCAGCTAGCATCAGTTCAACCCCCCACACCCAGCTAGCATCCTCTCACCCCCCCACACCCAGCCAGCATCCCCTCACCCCCCCACACCCAGCTAGCATCACTTCACCCCCCCACACACCCAGCTAGCATCCCCTCACCCCCCACACCCAGCCAGCGTCCCCTCCCCCCCACCCAGCTAGCATCCCCTCACCCCCCCAACCCAGCTAGCATCCCTTCACCCCCCCAAACCCAGCCAGCATCCCCTCACCCCCCCACACCCAGCTAGCATCCCTTCACCCCCCCACACGCAGCCAGCATCCCCTCACCCCCCCACACCGAGCCAGTGTCCCCTCACCCGCCCACACCAAGCCAGCATCCCTTCAGCCCCCCACACCCAGCCAGCATCCCCTCACCCCCCCACACCGAGCCAGTGTCCCCTCACCCCCCCACACCCAGCCAGCATCCCCTCACCCCCCACACCCAGCCAGCATCACTTCACCCTCCACACACCCAGCCAGCATCCCTTCACCCCCCCACACCCAGCTGGCATCCTCTCACCCCCCCACACCCAGCCAGCATCCTTTCACCCACCCCACACCCAGCTAGCATCCTCTCACCCCCCACACCCAGCTAGCATCCCCTCAACCCCCCCCCCACACCCAGCTGGCATCCCTTCACCCCCCCAGACCCAGCTAGCATCCTCTCACCCCCCCACACCCAGCTAGCATCCCTGCACCCCCCACACCCAGCTAGCGTCCCCTCACCCCCCCACACCCAGCTAGCATCCCTGCACCCCCCCACACCCAGCTAGCATCCTCTCACCCCCCTACACCCAGCTAGCATCCCCTCACCCCCCCACACCCAGCTAGCATCCCTTCACCCCCCCACACCCAGCTAGCATCCTCTCACCCCCCACACCCAGCTAGCATCCCTGCACCCCCCCACACCCAGCTAGCATCCCCTCACCCCCCACACACAGCTAGCATCCCTGCACCCCCCACACCCAGCTAGCATCCCTGCACCCCCCACACACCCAGCTAGCATCCCCTCACCCCCCCCACAAAGCTAGCATCCCTGCACCCCCACCCCCACCCAGCTAGCATCCCTGCACCCCCCCACACCCAGCTAGCATCCTCTCACCCCCCCACACCCAGCCAGCATCCTTTCACCCACCCCACACCCAGCTAGCATCCCCTCACCCCCCCACACCCAGCCAGCGTCCCCTCCCCCCCACCCAGCTAGCATCCCCTCACCCCCCCAACCCAGCTAGCATCCCTTCACCCCCCCACACCCAGCCAGCATCCCCTCACCCCCCCACACCCAGCTAGCATCCCTTCACCCCCCCACACGCAGCCAGGATTCCCTCACCCCCCCACACCGAGCCAGTGTCCCCTCACCCGCCCACACCAAGCCAGCATCCCTTCAGCCCCCCACACCCAGCCAGCATCCCCTCACCCCCCACACCGAGCCAGTGTCCCCTCACCCCCCCCACACCCAGCCAGCATCCCCTCACCCCCCAACACCCAGCCAGCATCACTTCACCCTCTACACACCCAGCCAGCATCCCCTCACCCCCCCACACCCAGCCAGCATCCCCTCACCCCCGACACCCAGCTAGCATCCCTTCACCCCCCCACACCCAGCCAGCATCCTCTCACCCACCCCACACCCAGCTAGCATCAGTTCACCCCCCCACACCCAGCTAGCATCCTCTCACCCCCCCACACCCAGCTAGCATCCCCTCACCCCCCCCACACCCAGCTAGCATCCCTGCACCCCCCCACACCCAGCCAGCATCCCCTCACCCCCCCACACCCAGCTAGCATCCCTTCACCCCCCCACACCCAACCAGCATCCTCTCACCCCCCAACACCCAGCTAGCATCCCTTCACCCCCCCACACCCAGCCAGCGTCCCCTCACCCCCCCACACCCAGCTAGCGTCCCCTCACCCCCCCACCCAGCCAGCATCCTCTCACCCCCCCCACCCAGCTAGCATCCCATCACCCCCCCACCCAGCCAGCATCCTCTCACCCCCCCACCCAGCTAGCATCCCCTCACCCCCCACACCCAGCCAGCATCCCTTCACCCCCCCAACCCAGCTAGCATCCCTTCACCCCCCCACACCCAGCCAGCATCCCCTCACCCACCCACACCCAGCCAGCGTCCCCTCACCCCCCCACACCCAGCCAGCGTCCCCTCACCCCCCCACACCCAGCCAGCATCCCCTCACCCCCCCACACCAAGCTAGCATCCCCTCCCCCACCCAGCTAGCATCCCCTCACCCCCCCACACCCAGCCAGCGTCCCCTCACCCCCCCACACCCAGCCAGCATCCCCTCACCCCCCCACACCCAGCCAGCATCCCCTCACCCCCCCCACACCCAGCTGGCATCCTCTCAACCCCCCACACCCAGCTAGCATCCCTTCACCCCCCCCCACACCCAGCTAGCATCCCTTCACCCCCCACACACCCAGCTAGCATCCCTTCTCCCCCCCCCCACACCCAGCTGGCATCCTCTCACCCCCCCACACCCAGCTAGCATCCCTTCACCCCCCCACACCCAGCTGGCATCCTCTCACCCCCCACACCCAGCTAGCATCCCTTCACCCCCCCACACCCAGCCAGCATCCTCTCACCCCCCCACACCCAGCTAGCATCCCTTCACCCCCCCACACCCAGCTGGCATCCTTTCACCCCCCACAAACCCAGCTAGCATCCCTTCACCCCCCTCCACCCAGCTGGCATCCTCTCACCCCCCCACACCCAGCCAGAGTCCTCTCACTCCCCCACATCCAGCTGG
>JAVMKO010000209.1:600000-776682 GCA_032164245.1 Sternotherus odoratus
GAGAGTCAGGGCCAACACATGGGCTCCTTCACTGCCAGAAAGTTTGGGGCATCGACAAGGATTTTCCCCTTCACCCTCACTTCTTCCCACAGCAGCAGGGTTTTTGATTGTACAGATATGTTTGTGGAAGATTATAATGTAGAGAGGTCAGTATTAGAGGGACAGTTTATGAATATAGGAATTTTGAGCCAGCCCCTGGAAGCGGGGCCAGTAGAACACAGCATAACTGTGCAGAGCAGGTCACCACAGACACTCTAGTTTGTTTGTAATAAAAGTTTTATTCCTTTCTCACTCACTGTTGTTTAATGAACCCCAAGATCATGGTGTCAGAAGGGCTGTCTGAGAAAGACACTGCAAAGTGATTTTGAGGTTAATTTTGAAACTGAAAGCAGAGGCAAGGGGAGCAGATAGAGCAGGAAACAGAGACGAAAGAAAAGTTTTATGTGTTTCATGAGTACAATAGTAGCCAGACTGGCTTAGGAAGGGAAGAAAGCCAAAAATGGATGGGGTGCAAGAGGGGTGAGGGATGCAGCAGGGGGTCAGGGTGTGGGAGTGGGGAGGGGTGCAGCAGGTGATCGGGGTGCAGTAGGGGCTCCGGCCAGGTGGGTGAGATGCAGCAGTGGTCTTAGGGAAAGGGTTGGGTGTGGGGGGCAGGATGGGTGTGGGGGGGCAGGGCAGGTTCCCTGCCTTGCCTAGGGTTACCATATTTCAACAATCAAAAAGGAGGACAGTGGGGGGTGCCCTATCCCTTCCCCCACCCTAGCCCTGCCCCATACTCTCCCTCCCACTTCCCACCCCCTAACTACCCTCCCAGGATCCTACTCCCTACCTGTCCTCTGACTGCCCCAACCCTTATCTAAACCCTTGCCCCCAGACAAAGTAGAATTCAGAATGTGGGAACTGACATGATATATTATTTCAGTGCCTTTTACGTATATGTTAGTTCATTTTATACTGATTTCATAAATGCAACATCTTAGAGCCTAAATGATTAAGAATGGACATGCAGTTAAGAATGGACATATTAAAAGTAAAAGTCCTGCAGCGTCACAACTCATTTGCACCCCACTTAAAGTGTAATTAAGTTTCCCTGACAACATGACTTATCTAGTTAATAACAGTCTGCAAAAAGAACTTTAAACACTTTCATTTAAAGTTCCTAAACTCACATTTAAGGTGACATTATAAGGAAGGCAAGAGAAGGCTTTAAAGACATTTGGCAAAATTCCGCTCTGGAGCTGATTTCATTAGGAGTTGTGCCTACTTAATCCAGGATCTTATTTGATCAAGCTTCTAGAAATGGGCAATATACTTAAATACATTGTGTTTCCATTTTGTCTCATTGTTGGACTACTTGTATATGATCTCCAGAATCCACTTTACTAGAGTTTGAAAAGTTCTAAACTCAGAAAAGCTCTAAGATCAGCAAATGATGTGGAATGCCTATAGGCAGGTAAATAGACTGGTTATCACCTGCTTCATGGACTGCAGTATTTTATCAATGCCTGACAACTGGATAAGATAGCACAGAACACATTGTATGGTCACTAATAGCCCAGTGAAAATTACCCGCAAAAACAGCATTTTTAAAGAAAAAAGTACTTCCGGGCATCTATAAAAATCTAAGTTCAAAGCAGCGTAGTTATTAATAGATCACTTACAGCAATTCTGCTTATGTACTTTAAGCAATCATGATTGGTTTGAATGTTACGGGAACAACCAGTTTATCCTCTATTGACTAGATCATCTCTGACAACAGTGAAAGCTTTCCATTCTGTAGTTTAATCTAATCCTTTCAATCCAGTAGAGTGGAATTTCTCTTTTGTAGAAGCAGCAAAGCTTTCAGCCTCTAAAATCTAGAGATCTTTTGAGATCCCTGTGGCTCCAGGGGAAAGGCTGGCTTGCCAGGGACATTTCCAGCACCTGCACCCAGCTGGGGATCTGAGAGTATGGGGGAGGGAGCAGGAAGGGAAGAGCTTTAGAGATGCACCCGGCTGGGGAATCTGGGAATGCAGGGGAGAGGGAGTGGAGGTGGTGGTGGAGGAGGAGGAAGGGATGGGGAAGAGTTTTAAAGCTGCACCCGCCGGCCATCTGAGAATGGAAGGGAGGGGTTCTCACTGCCAGAGTGGCTCAATCTGGCTGGCCTCTCTCAGCCATGTGCTCTGCACAGGGAGGGGAGGGAAATCCGGACATTTTCCAATTCCCCCCCGGACACTATTTATAATTCAAAAACCCGGACATATCTGGAAGAATCCGGATTTATGGTAACCCTAGCCTCGCCCCTTCCCCCCGCTCCAGGAAGCACCTGGAACCTGGCAGAGGGAGAGCACAGGACTCTGTGTTGGGGGAAGGCTTCTCCAGATACCTTCCCCCAAAGCTCCCATTGGCCGCGGTTCCCAGTTCTCAGCCAATGAGAACTGCAGGGGCGGTGCCTGGAAGCAAGACAAACAGAGAGCAGTGCCCTCCCCCTCCCCCAGCGGTTGCAGGGAGGTGATTTTGGCTACTCTGGGGCAAGCAGGCAGGGAGCTTGCCCTGCCCCTGGTGCGTGCCGGGCTGGAGCCACTCTAGGTAAGTGCAGGGGGTCGGTCGCAGGGAGCGTTGTGGGCAGGCCATGGGTTTGAGACCCCTGATCTAGTCCAACCCCCAGCTCAAAGCAGGACCAATCGCCAACTGCTGACCACCGTCATGTATCTGACTGTAATGTTTGCTGATATGCTCTGTGATGGTCTCCCAGTAATGTTTAGAGCGGGGGGGGGGGGGGAGGCGGAGGGGAGGTATCTGACAGTGCCTGTTGATGTCTGTTACAGCCGCTGCCAGACCTGTCTCTGTCACTTGGCAACATCACTGACAGAGGTGGGTGACTTCCAGCCAAGCTGACCCCATACAAAGGTGCCCAGATGTCTCCCACTGAGCAGGGTGTGAGATGGATTCCAATTGTTGTCAAATGGTCAGAGAACCGACTAATGGAGGAAATGGGGGTGGATACACCACACTGCCTGGGGGTGGAAATTCCTAGTGCCAGGCCTGGGCAGGAGGCAGGGCAGCCTGGTAGGAGGAAATCGTCTCCTGTCCCTGGGGAGCTGCTCTGCCTGGGAGCAGAGTGGGTCAGGTCAGACGATGGATGGGGCATGTTCCCTTCACTGCCGGCCCCTCACGCAATCTGGGGAGTGTTAACCATCCCTGCTCTCTCCTTACAGGTCTCTGCCCGGGGTGTCCCCATGGCGACAAGGTGGTTGCTCTGTGTGTGCAGCCTGGGGATCCTCCTCCTGGTGCTGTGTTTTGTCTCTGGTAAAAATGTCTGAATTCCAGTTATTTCCTTCCCTGTCCCCAATGTATGCTGCTCCCTGCAGGGCTGAGGAGGGAGATCTGAGGCCCAATAACATCCCGCCCCCGGAATAAAGGGATCAGGCACAGGAAGCTGTGGATTTGGGATGATGTTGGGGTGACTGGGGCATATCCTAGCTCTAGTTGACAGGATTGAAGGTAGTTGAAAGCAGCTATCAAATCCTCCCTCATTTTTCTCTTCTGCAGACTAAACAATCCCCGTTCTCTCAGCCTCTCCTCATAAGTCATGCGCTCCAGTCCCCTAATTATTTTTGTTGCTCTTCTCTGGACTCTTTCCAACTTCTCCACATCCTTCTTGTAGTGTGAGCCCCAAAACTGGACACAGTACTCCAGATGAGGCCTCACCAATGTCAAATAGAGGGGAATGATCACGGCCCTCAATCTGCTGGCAATGCACCTACTTATACAGCCCAAAATGCCTTTAGCCTTCTTGGCAACAAGGGCACACTGTTGACTCATCTCCAGCTTCTCGTCCCCTAGATCTTTTTTTGCAGAACTGTTGTCTATCATTGGAGATTTTTAAGAGCAGGTTAGACAAATACCTGTCAGGAATGGTCTAGATAACAGTAGTCCTGCCATGAGTGAAGGGGACTGGATTAGATGACCTCTCAATAGACCTCTCAAGGTCCCTTCCAATTCTATAGTTCTGCATGTTATGCAATACCTGTATCAATGAACTCAAAGGAAATGTTAAACCATTGCTGGTAAAATTTGCAGATTACTCAAAAATTAGTGAAGCTGTACATAATTATGGTGACAGTTTTGTACCACAGGCTGACATGGAGCAATTGGTAAGGTAGGTCCACCCTAAAAACATGCTGTCATGGATCCACTGAACCAGTGCTATGGCCCCAGCTTTGGAAAAATCCTCTTCAGTGGGCCAGACTACCTGGGGTCTCAGTTTTCCTCCATGGAAAGCCACATGGCATCACTGCCTCATTAGACTAGACCTCTGGGCCTTCAGCACCCGTTTCCCACCATGAGATCAGTTCAGTAAGTCCCATTGAGACAGACCCCTAAAGGAGACTGGTACAATCTTGAGGAGCAATGATCAGAGAGGTAACCATGTTAGTCTGGAATAGCAGAAGTGACAAAGAGTCCTGTGGCACCTTAAAGACTAACTAAAGTATTGAAGCATAAGCTTTCGTGGGCTAATACCCACTTCATCGGATGCAAGCAGTGACATCCGACCAAGTGGGTATTAGCCCACGAAAGCTTATGGTTCAATACTTTAGTTAGTCTTTAAGGTGCCACAGGACTCTTTGTCACTTGAGGAGCAATGAATCTCCTCTGTCAGCTTTTGCAGTGACACTCAGCCAGTGTTGTAAAATAGAAGAGTTTATTAGTCGACTGATACACAGCACAGGACATGCTTGGTTAGCACCGAGCAAAAAAAGTTACAGCATTGTCTATCCTGGGCAGCACAGAGCCCAACGTCCTGCCCTTTGACCTCTCTGTCCCTGTTCAGGTGTGTCTCCCCTGCTTCCTGCAGCCCACACTTGGGTTCCATCTCACACACTCCAGTCCTTTGATCCCCAGTGGGGCAAATATTGCTTGGCTTCCTGCCGAGAGGTGGACCAGCCATGATCATTGTTACTAGGTATCAAAGTCCAGGTATCAGGTTACTAGGTATCAAAGTCCAGAGAACAAAAAAACCTCCCCCCCCAACAAACAAACCTCCCCCCCCAACTAGTTAACAATAAAGCTTATGGGAGAAACTGAGGCACGCATAGCCATCATAAAAATATTACCAAAATTCCCACTTTGCCACACATGCATTTCAACATTGCCAAATGCCAGGTCACATGTCTACAAACAACGAGTGTAGGTCACAGTTACAGGATGGGAGACTGTACCCTGGAATGCAGTGACTCTGAAAAGGACTCGAACATGAGCTCCCAGAGTGATGCTGGATCTAAGATGGTGTGTTAATGGGGATAGCTAGCAGGAGAAAGGATGTCACATCACCTTGGTGTATCATGTTAACCAGACTCCTGCTAGGTACTGTGTCCAATTCTGGTGCCCACACTATCAAATGGGATGTTGACAAATAGGAAAGTGCTCAGGAAATAGATACAGCAATGATTAGAGATCTGGAAACTTGCCTCACAGTCAGACTTCAATTTATATAGCTCAACCCCATGGCCTGTGGGCCATTTGTGGCCCAATCAGCACACAGCTGCAGCTCATGTGACATCCTCATGGCCATACATGTAGTATATACATTCTGTGTATGCAGCCCACGTAACACACAGGGCTGGTCTTCACTGGGGGTGGGGGGAGGATAGACTGCAGATACGCAAATTCACGTAGCTGAAGTTGCGTATCTGCAGCCTACTTACCTGCCGTCCTCACGGCAGTGGCAGTTGGCAGCGCGCTCCCCCGTCAACTCCAGCTTGTGCCTTCCAGCAAGCTGGAGTTCCGGAGTCAATGGGGGCGCCGCGACCGATCGATTTCTCGCGTCTTCACCAGACGCGAGAAATTGATCGCTAAAAGATCAATCGCTACCCACCGATCCTTTGGGTAGTGAAGACCAGCCCATAGAGAGCAGCATATGTGGCTCACACTGGTAAATAGATTGAAAAGCACTGATATAACCTATTCAAGAGAAGGCCCTTAGGATATAGAGTTTCTCCAGAGGAAGGTTAAAAGGCAACTCGATCATGGTCTGTAAGTACTGTGGCAAGGGCCCCCAGGGCACCCCCGGGCACCCCAGGTTCCAGTCCTCTGGGCAGTTCCCCCTGGTTGGGTTTGACTTCTCGCTGGTTAGGGAGGGCTAGCTCCCTCCTGGGAGGGGCTCTTTCCTGCCTCCCTGCCTGCTGGCAGCCTCTCTGTATCTGCCTCTCACTCTCCTTTACCTCCTTCTGCTTTCACAAACTCACTCTTCTAACCCGTACTGCCTCCAAACGCACTCCTCACTCCCACACCCCTCTCTGGGGAGAAGTCTCTTTAAAGGGCTCTGACTGCCTCCTTAACCGGTCCCAGCTGGCCCTGCTTCTGGCTGTGGCAGCCTTTCTCAGCTGGACCTAATTTAATCTGCAGTTTCCCCTCTCACCACAACCTTCCAGCCCTGGGTTTACCACAGTACCCACACAGGGAGAAGATTTCTGACAGTAGATACGTATCTAATCTAGCAGACAAATGCAGAACAAGATCTGATGGCTGGAAGTTAAAGCTAGACAAATTCAGACTAGAAATAAGATGCAGATTTTAACAGTGAGGAGAATTAACCATTGGAAGAACTAAGCTAGGGATGCTGTAGATTCTCCATCACTTGGAATATTTCAATCCAAACTGGGCATCTCGTTCTATAAGATCCAGCTGGACCAGAAGTTCTGGGCTGGATGCAGGAATCACTGGGGGAGGGTCTCTGGTCCAGGCTGTACAGGAGGTCTGACTAGATGGCCATAATGGCCCCTTCTGGCCTGAACATCTATGAATCCATCAACTCATAACACACTGGGGCCAGCTAGGAAAACAATTGTTCTCTGCTGAACCTATCTGGACTGGACGTGGTGACTGAGAACTGGGAGTGTGTGACAGTGACCATCCGAACAGCCAGTTGTTCAGGGAGGGCTGGACAGGGCTTGTAGCAGCAGGAGAGATTTGGGTTGAGCAGAGTCCTGGTTCTTGTAACTGTTGCTGTGCTGGCTTCTCTGGTTCCAATGCTCCCATTTGTGACTGTGATTTAAGAGTGGAGGGAGACGTTCCCTTAATTCCCGTCATGTTCTGGGCTCCCTGAGCCAGAGCTCAGCTGTCAAACTGAGTGACAAACTCCATTCTCCAGCTCCAGGATGGGACCAGGCTTCTCACACACTGTGCTCTCTGTTTGACAGGTGACATCTTCCCCCGTGTGAATCCCTGGCCGGCTGAATTCTGTGTAGTGGTCATTCTGATTCCCACTGGTGCTGCAGGTTGTTTAATTCTTGTATATGCAGGTAATGGGAATGTGTTATTTGCATGTTTAGAGCCCGGCCCTAGAGCGCACTGGGCTAGGGTGACCAGATAGCAAGTGTGGAAAATTGGGGTGGGGATGGTTGACACCTATATATGAGAAATGCCCAAATATGGGCCTGTCCCTATAAAACTGGGACATCTGGTCACCCTACAGTGGGCTGGGGCCTGGGAGTGTTTTATTGTTCAGATATTTACCTTGTGTTGGTTTTAGGAAACAAGCCAAACTGACAAACATCCTGGGGTTCCCATCCCCAACCTCTATTAGTGAATTGCTCAGTGTTTCCCCTTCCTTCCCTGTCTCACTGCAATGTCCGATTTTCTGTCTTACAGTGACGCGAAAGGCCTCTCGGAAGAAATGCTCTGACGAAGAGACTCCATTTATTCATGGTAGGTCTCCTGCTTTGTCTCTTGCTCTGTCTGTCGAGATTTCTGAGCTTTGTGACACTTGGTGTTACCTCTGGGCTCAGTGCAATGAAAGGGATGGAGCTGGGAGGTTTCTGCCTAGTGATTCCTCATCTCCCCCATGTTGTCACACACTCTGATGCTAATAGATTTGCAGATGTGTATTTTGCAGTGGAAATCCAAGGGTCTGTGCTTGTGAGATTCCCTGTGTGTGTGTGGGGCAGGGACACAGGTCTGCAGTAACAATTCTGGGTCAGATTCTGTCCTACTAAGCCTCGGCAGTTGCTCAGTGGTTCTAGTCTCCTTAAAGAAAACTAAACAGGAAGGTCAATGACGCTCTGTGAGATGATTCCATCCCTGTGACTGTCGAAAGCTCCCCAGGGCAGTGGTGAATTCTCCATCTTTTGATGGCTTCATATCCAGACTGGGCACCTTTCTGGAAGATGTAGCCAAACCTGAATTATTGGGCTTGGTGCTGGGGGAACTGGGTGAAATTCTGGTTTGTGTTGCAGACAGTGTCAGAGTAGGTGATCTAATGGTCCCGTCTGACCTTAAACTCTGTGAATCTGTGACATTCACTCTCTTGAACTGTGCTAATAGACACAACAGTGTCATTTTTGAAACTCCACACATCTAATCTATTCCACTATGAACTTTTCAATATGTAGTAACATCGTTGGTTTGCATTGTGATGGTGCTGAGTGGTGCTGACCCATTCTGCTGGGCACTGCACACACCCACAGGGAAATAAGGATGACAGGTGGAGAGAATGGACACAATGTGCCAGCATGGAGGGTGATTATCCCCTGGCAGAAGCTCCCCAGGGCAGTGGTGAATTCTCCATCTTTTGATGGCTTCATATCCAGACTGGGCACCTTTCTGGAAGGTGTAGCCAAACCTGAATTATTGGGGGAGGGCTGGCTGGGACTCCCCTAGCAATCAGTGCTATTCTGTAAATACCCAGAGGGGTCACTGTGGAGTAACTGACTCCATACAATGGTTCTACCAGCCCTACTGCACCAGCCCAAGACCTGCACCACACACAGCCCGGCACCCGTTTAACTCAAGGTGTGTTTAGAAACCTAACTTGTCATGTGTGTGTTTAGACGAGGGCTAAGGAGTGAGAAACTCCCCCATGTCCCCTGTGTGTTGGACTATATCACTGACCACCAGCCCCACTGCTGTCAAACCTGCCAACTCCTGCACTGGGCCTGGGAGTGCGGGTGTGGGGTGTCTGTGACTAACCCCAGTGATAAGGCCATGTGTATATCACCAAACAGTGTGTGGCTCTGAGTCTGACTCTTTTCTCTTCCCATTTCAGATGTTGAGAAGAATACCTGGGAAACAGGTACTTGGCTAACCCCCCAGTAAATGTGTATCTGCGCTTTCATGCTGTAATGAGATAGAAATATCATAACATGTCCTGTATGGACCTTAGTCACCTTCATGATCATCTCCCCCTGCACCGGAAATAAAGAAACACTGCAGCATTTGCAGCTCACATTTCAGTATTATCCTCAATCTTAAAGAGTGAATTTAATGCATATGGGATGACAGGGCTCAGGCTATGTCTACACTGCCCAACAGTTCAGATTACAGAGGTGTGAATATCAGCATGCACCAAAGTGCTGCATGGTAACTAATAACTTCATGTGGATGCTCTGGGTGTGAACTGAAAGGTCCCTAGCTTACATTTCCATAGCCCCGAGTCAGGGGCTGGGAAAACTTCCTCCATGCAGGTCTGTCGTTATATCTCAGTTCTGACCTGCAAAATAGCTGCTATCCCAATGTGGGGCTCTGCACTTGCACACAGCTCTGCCACTGCCCCATAGTGCTCACCCACTGCTTCCCCACAGCACCAGTGCACCACCAGTGCCCCTCAATCCCCACCCACTTCTTTCCTGCTACATCATCCCTGAACCCTCAGTCCTGTCCAGTTCTGTTACTCCCACAACCACCCTCACATACATCATACAAGCAAGGTCAGTGGAAGGATCCTGGAATTGAGCTGTGCAAGGGATCCCCACAGGAAAAACACCACTTCACCGCCCCATTCCCAGACCTCACCGCCCACGATCTGAGCCCTGTTCTGTTGGCATTCCTCAGTTCTCACCCATTGCTTCCCTTCTATCTCAGCCCCCAGCTCCTCTTCCCTACATCCTAATCTAGGTTAAGGCCCCAAAGAAGCAGAGCCTCCAAATACTACTACACTCTCTCTGGGCTCTGTCAGGTGCACTGTGATGGGCCCCACTATCTACCTTGTATTCACAAGAGCTGGGGCAGGACCTGAGCCATGTATCTAGGGGTGGATGGAAAATCCAGTGCCACACAGACCCACAGAGTCCTTACCCAGCTAAGCTCCTGCGAATCACTAACCCTAGAGATACACACTTTTGAAAATCAACACTGCAAAGGGATTGCCCAGTACAGAGATAGGAGGTCTGAGGTCGGGTGAGAGGCTGCAGCAGTGCAGGCCTCTCTGTGTGATACATGGTCTGGTGTGATTCTCCCTCCCCTCATTCCCTGCAGTGCCATAAGTTGACCCCAGTGGAAATTTGTGGGATCTATTTAGGAGTTGATCTGGCATCTTGTCTGTTGTTCATTAACAAAAGTTTTATCTGACATGTTCTGTAAGTTCTGAGACCCTTGTCTCAGTGGATACGTCTACACTGGAGCTGGGAGTGAGCTTCCCCACTCGGGTAGCCAGATACATACTAGCTCTGCTTGACCTAGTGCACTGACAATAGAGTAGCTAGAATGTGGGGGCAGCGGCTCACGGTAGCCACTTGAGTATGTACCCAGGCGGTCTGATCTGGTCTATATTTGAACAGCTAGCCCGAAATTATGCATGTGATAGCCCTGGCCAGGCCCGGAGACAGCACTTCCAGGCCCCAGGGCAGAACAGTCAATGGGCGCTCTTCTGGCATGGCCAAGGCTTCCACATGCCTGCCTGGCTGCCTTCACTGCCGCCCGGGCCCCTGGACAATTTCCCCCTTTTCCCTGACCCCTATCAGTGGGTCTGCCATTGGCTACCCTGCTGCTTTTAGCTCTGTCAGGAGTGCCTCCCCACTCTGAACTCTAGGGTACAGATGTGGGAACCCACATGAAAAGACCCCCTAAGTTTACTTTACCAGCTTAGGTTAAAACTTCCCCAAGAGAGAAGTTTCTCCTGTGTCTGGAACAGTATGCTGCCACCACTGAGCGTTACTCCAAGAACTAGGGGCTGGGCCACTTGAAGCCACCTCACTTTCCAAAAATCCCCCAAGCCTATGCCTCCCTCCCTGGGAAAGGCTTGAGAAAAAAACCCTCACCAATTCTGCTAGGTGAGGCTGATCCAAAGCCAGGATCTACACCAGCGGTTCTCAGACTGGGGGTTGTGACCTCCCTGGGGGTCACTGAGCGCTTTCAGGGGGGTCGCGAGCTCCCAGCGCCGCTTAAAAGCTGCCGAATTAATTACTTCCACATTCAGCGGCTTTTTGGTGGACATACCAAGTGCTCAATTCGGCTGCAATCGGGAGCACTTGGCATGTCCACCGAAAAACCACAGAATGAGAAAGTAATTGATTCAGTAGCTTTTTGGTGGACATACAAGGGTCACCGCAGCAGCCAAGGAAGCTAAAATGGATTGCGGTTCTCAAAAGTTTGAGAACCGCTGATCTATACAATGGAAAACAAAGCAGTCAAATTCTTAAAAGAAAGATTTTAATTATAAGAAAAATAAACAAAGTTTCTATAGGACCCAGTGGAAAACCACTTTGCAATCACAAAAAGAATCAAAGAAAACTCTGCACCACAGAGGAATTTCTCCCCCTGCTGAGTTTCAAAGTTACAGAGAAAACACAGAGATATTTCCCAAAAACCTGAGAAATTCACAAGTAAGAAACAAAATATAAAACTTAAACAGCCTTGCCTGGCTAAGTTACTTACCATTGCTGTTTAGAAAGGTCACAGATAGATGGAGAGAAGAAATAGGTCTGATTCCGCTGAAAGCCCAGAACGAATGAAATAAAAATAACAGACAAAGCACTTTCCCTCCTCCGAGGTTTGAAAGCATCTTCAGTCCCCATTGGTTCTTTTGGTCAGGTGCCAAACTGGTTTCTTTTTACTTCTTAACCCTTTGCAGGTAAGCAGGAATTCTAGGCTACTTTATGCTTATAACAAGCTCACTGACTTGAGCAGAGCTAACGTGTGTGCTGCCCAAACTGGGAAACTTACTCCCATCTGTAATGTAGACATACCCAGAGTTTGGAAAAACCCCATGTCACTGTGCTTCAAACAACACACGCTGAACCAACCATAATCTCCTTCTCATCTCTCCTCAGATTGCGAGGAGCTGCATCAGTTGCTTGGTAAGATCATCTACCTTCCCTTAGGGAGCTCTGGGCAGTGACTCTCAGAAGCACATGGTGCTGAGCAGATACAAAAGCACCAGCACCACAGAGCAGGGCTGAGTGAACAGTTTGGGTCAAAATCAGCGTCCCGTTAGAGTCAACCTAGTCCCACTACAGCGCTGTGAGCTCTCTGCAGCAGACCTAGGGTTCCCTGCTCAGATGCCTGGATAGAGCAACAAGCGTTACCCTGCCTTTGACAATCCAATGCCATCACATTGTTCTGATGGAGCAAAAGGGGGCCAGCTACTTTCTATAGAGGACTGCTGCAGTGCAGGCTTTTCTTAACCATTTCCCAAAATGTGCAGATAAGCAAGAGACCAGATGCTGATTCACATTTCCATGCATTGTTGCCAAGGCCAGATTCCAGGTGTGAGCTCCAATAATCATCACGTCCATCCCCTACTAACACCTGGAGCAGGTCTGTTAGTAACAGAGAATAGGAGTTCCCCAGAGACCGAAGGGTTGAGAATGTCAGAGCTGTATCGGGATCCAGACCTAGGCATTGCATGGTTATTCAAATATAATAAACCGAGTTATTTGGGACGCAGTTGTGCCATGTGTTTTTCCATCCTGTGATTAGCAGGTCTATAGTACATGACTGCTGCCAATGCTGTATATTTTTGAAGATCAAGGAATGATTATGCCAACTCCACAGATGTCAATCTGGCAGCATCATGAGAAGGAAATGTACAAAGTTAGATCTCAAATGTTGCTGCATTACTGTGGAGGATGCATCTGAAGAAGTGGGCTTTTTACCCACAAAAGTTTATGCCCAAATAAACCTGTTAGTCTCTAAGGTGTCATCAGACTCTTCCTTGTTTTTGTGGCTAGAGACTAACATGGCTACTCCTCTGATACTGCGGAGGATTGTGTCTGGGTCTATTTCAGGACAGGATCTCAGGGCAGGGGTAGGCAATTACCATTGGGAAGGGGTGGGGGAGCTTGACTGGGTGGGGTTCAAGCTGAATGATTTCTCACTCTGGATATTTCTATTTCAACAAACTATTATCTCAGCTTGTACGTTAAGTCCCTGTGTTGAAAAGTTCACTTTTGTCTTTCTCAGTTAAACTATGCTGCAGAAAGGGTAAGTCCACTCTGATTTTTGTTTGTTCCACTTACACAGAATAACACCCTGGATGTGATACTGTATTTAAATTTCTAGTACTCTCTGTGTCCTAAACTATGTTAAATGTAGATTGTATTAGAAGGGCCATCTAGGTAAGCTGCTGGGGGTTGCTCGAACCCTGCTCTGCCCCAGTCCGTGCCCCCACTCCACCCAAGAGTTAGCCTTAAACTGTTGCCCTGTCACTTGGGCCTCTGTGTTGATGAATTTGAGTTCCATTAAGGATTGGTGGATAACTGACACCTATGCTCCAGTGTCTCTTCACACAGTTATCTTTCTCCCACCCACGCTCACAGTTTCCCTTCACTCTGGGGGTATTTGCGAGGCATCTGGGCCTGAAGTCTCTTGGTGGGACTCCAGGGTGATGATTTTCCATTGACTGGTGCTCTTGGGGCAGTTGGCCTTCACATGCCCCAGCTCATTACATTTGAAGCATCACTCGGCTGACTGTGGGTTTGGGCGAGGTGGGTGATTGGAAAGTGGGGTGGTGGGATGAGAGGGCATCTGGGCTCTCCCTGGCTGTGTGGAAGGTTCCTTCTTGTGAGGTGAGGCCTTGGGCTAACTCCAACGGTGGGGTGTCATCTCTGGTTGCCCCGGCTAGTATCCTCACCAACTTCCACCAGCTTTCTTCTTCTCTGCAACCTCCACCCATTTGGCTCAGATCTTCCCCACCTCCATTAGTTTTGGGCTTCCCATCTAGGATGTACCTTCCTGTTTCCTCAGGAACACTCTAGAAGAACTGCTCCATGTGTATTAAGAGATTCCCTGGCTTTGTAGGTTGAACCCTTTGCATGCTGCCTGAGGGGGAACAGGCAAAGAAAAGAAGACAAAGGGGGAAAAAACCTCCCTCGCTTTGCAGGCTGAAAAATGTGAAAATGTGTCCTTTTAAAATCCTGAGGTCCATGACTCTGATTCAAAATGATCCCACTTCTCTGCCACAATGTCCAGGCTAAGTCCCCACTCTGGCACTTTGAGTGCAGAAGGTGGGGGCCCGCAAGGATTCTAAAAATCAATACTGACCCATCCAGGTTTGTATTAAACTCCCACGGATACAGATTTTCCCTGACCTTGGATTCGTAGATGCTGCCACACCAACTGTAGAACCTCTTTGAGAGCCCAGGAAGGCACACTTGGGAATTCTTTCCTGTGGGGTACTGTAAGCGGGCCTCTGACCGCCCTCTTCAAAATATCAGCCAGAGACTGCTTTGTGGCCTCACCAGTGTCTTTTATTACGTTATACACAGTGCACAAACCCCACCACCTATATACAGCTTCTTACACAGTTCAGGTTTAGGCTCAGCCCTCCGTCTCTGGCTGGCCTCAGGGTTAACTAGCCCCTTCAGGCTTGCTGCCTCAGCTAGTTGATCACCCTGCACACTCACACACTCTCTCTCTCCTCCACAACCCACCCTGGCTCCCTCCCTAGCAGGCCTTATATCCCTGTGGAGGCTGCCAGGTGGAGCCCATTAAGCCCTCTGCAGCCCAGAGCTACAGCCAGGTGGCTGATTAGCCTGCCTCAGCAGGCTCGGCTTGCAGAGGCTTTTGGCTTTTGCAGGGGTAAGGAGGGAGCAGGGGCTGACTCAGCAGGCACTGAGTCAGCTGCCTGCTACAGGTACCCTCAAGCCTCTTTACTACCTCTCCAGTGAAGAGCTGAGAAAGAGAAAAAAGGAAATCAGCTATTACCTCTAGCTAATTAAACAGCATGTGCACAAACCTCTTAAGACACAAAAATCCATTTCTGTTTTTTAAGAGGTAAAATTAAAGGTAAAATGGGGTAGTAGCGGCAGCTGGGGACTATTCATAGGGCCCATAGCTCCCCTGCCTGTACTGCCCTGGGCCTTTTAAATAGCCTCCGGAGCTGCAGCGGCAGAGGGCTCCAGCAGCTATTTAAAGGGCCCGGGGCAGTAGAGGCAGCAGGAGCTCTAGGCCCTTTAAATAGCCCCCGGAGCCCTGCCGCTACCCCAGGGCTCTGGGGGCTATTTAAAGGGCCCAGAGCTCTCCTGTTTCTACCACCCCAGCCCTTTAAATAGCCACTGGATCGGGTAGCCAGTGGCTGAGCACCAGTGGCTATTTAATGGGCTGCGGTGGTAGAAACAGGGGAGCCCTGGGTTCTTTAAATAGCCCCCAGAGCCCTGCTGCCACTATACCAGGGTTCCCGCGGTGGGGCTCTGGTGGCAATTTAAATGGCCCTTTAATTTTCCTCGTGGGGAAGCTGGTCTGCCCCGTACGGAGCACCAGCACTTGCTGGTGTGCCATATGGGGCGTAGCAGTTTACTTTCACCTCTGCTGCCAGCGAAGGTCCTGGCTGCCCTCAGCCCGCTGCCAGGTCGTATGAAGGAAAATCCAGGCTGTCAGCGGGCTGAGCAGCTCAGCCTGCTGTTGCTCGGGGTTCCTGGCCACCGACCCTCCTCAGCCCACTGCCAGCCTGGGTGAAGGAAACCTCAGGCTGGCAGTGGGCTGAGCTGCTCAAGCCCACTGCTGCACTGGGCTCCTGGCTGCCACTCTGGGGTCTCAGCCACCGGCCTGCTCAGCCCGCTGCAGCCTCGGGTTCCCTTCACGCAGGCTAGCAGTGGGAGCTGACTGGGGCCGGTGGCGGGACCCCAGCTGGCAAAGGGCCAGCAGCGGGAACCCCAGAGTAGTGGTGGGCTGAGCAGCTCAACCCACTACTGCTCTGGGGTTCCTGCTGATGGCTCCTGCCAGCCTGGGTCTCAGCCTGTTGCCAGCCTGGGTGAAGGAAACCCATGCTATCAGCAGATGCTGAGTGTGGCAGGCAGGGGACCCCGGCGGACAAGGGGACAGTGGGGGAAATCCCAGAGCAGTGGTGGGCTGAGAGGCTCAGTCCGTCACCACGTGCCATCAAAAATTGGCTCATGTGCCAACCTTGACACGCATGACGTAGGTTGCTGACCCCTGTAATAGATGAAGATATTGAACAGACCTGGACCCAGAACTGATCCCTGTGGGACCCCACTCGTTATGCCATTCCAGCTAGACTGAACCACTCATACCTGCTTTCTGGGAAGGTTTTCAAACCAGTTACGCACCCACCATAAAGTAACTCCTGTCACGGAGTGCCAGGGGCAATGCTCTGGAACCGCTCCCTAGGAAGCCAGTCAGAACTCCGGGGGAAGCTTCCCCTCTCCGTACACAGCCTGTTTACAAGGCTAGGAGCTTTAGAGGTTGCGGCTTCCACCTTCCTGGGTCTGACCTTGGAGCATTCAGCACCTTCTGCCCCTCCGTGCGTTTCTCGCACCAAGCCCGCCCGGGCGAGGTCCTGGGGGAGCCCGTGGTCTGCACCCCAACTCCACAGTCAGAGTTGGGGTGCTCAGCCAGCCAGTAAAACCAAGGTTTATTCGATGACAGGAACATAATCTAGGTAGAGCGAACACAACCCCTCCGCTGGGTCCATTTTGGGGGCCACAGAGCCAGGCAGAAATTGCCTGCAGTTCCTTGCCAGCCCCCAGCCCGATCAAGAATGCCACCTCCTCATCCGCCCCTCCCCTGCACTCCCCCGTCTGTGTCCCTCCCTCCCCAGGCAGGTCAGTTGACCTCTCTCCAACAGGTTCAGAGGTAGAGAGGTGGGGGGAAGGGACAAGGCGTTGCCTGCTTGCTTACACTGTCTCTCTGCTTTGCAACACTGTCAGCCCCTATTCCTTCACATAGACACTTAAGAAATGCATAGGGGAAACTGAGGCACACACACAGTATTCCTACTCCGTCAGAACTCCATCTAGTTTGTATTTTCCTAATTTCTTCATGAGAAGGTCATGTGAAGCTTTGTTGCTAAGACCAGATCCCAGATGCAAGCTCCTATCAATTGCACATCCATCCCCTAGTTGTATCTGGAATCCGTAACTTTGATGCTCCATAGGGCTGTTAGTAACACAGAAAAGGAATTCCCCTTAGACAGAAGGGTTGAGAATGTCAGAGCTGTATCAGGACCCAGACTCACATCTTCCATTAAGGTGAGATGCTTCGCAAATCTCAGGGCTCCTGCGTGTTGGTGCGTCTCACTAACTGCCAACCCTGATCCTATCAAAGCTGCTGGATCCTGTGCTGGGGCTATGAATTAGGCTGTGCGATTTCTGAAACTAACCCCAGTCGTTGTGGGGCACACAGCATCAGACAGCTCCTGTCTCTGTATCTAACTCTTTTCTGCTGTGTATTTCTGATGCTCAGAGGATGGCGTTTGAATTAGGTACCTCACCTACTCCCTTCTTAATGTGTGTCTGTGCTTCAACACTGTAACAAGACAAAAAAATCCCCTGTATAATGTACAGACTTGAGTCTCCTTCATGATCAACACTTCCTGCCCTTAGAAGTAACAAATGCTGCAGAATTTGCGGTATCCCTGGGATTCCTCCCCCAGCCCCAGCTCTGTTTGCATTCCTCAGTCCCCCCCATCCCTGCTATCCCAGCCCTCACATTCTCAGTCCTGTCCTGTTTTCCCCCATCCTAGTCTAGATCTGGCCCTCGAATGAACAGAGCCTCCAGACCCTTCTATGCTCTCTATAGGCTGTGTGCACTCTGATGGCACCCACCATCCAGCTTGTTCCCCTGGGAGCTGAGAGTGTATATGACCCCACGTCTTCAGTGGTGGAGAGCAAATCCAGTGCCACACAGACGAATAGACCCTTCCCCAGCTAACCTCCTGCCGGCCACTAACCTAGAGTTATGCAATTTTGCAAATCAACACCTCAAAGGGATTGCCAAAGGAATAGAAGGTCTGAGGCTGAGTGACAGGCTGCAGCAGTGCAGGCCTCTCTTGAGTTGACACATGTTCTAATGTGATGCTCCCTCCTGTCGTTCCTGGCAGTGCCAACAGATGGAGATGCTGCCTGTGGCGGCGGGAGGGCGGGGGAGATCAGGAAAAGGCGTGGAACAAGTGCATAGCACAGTGGGTTGGGTCCACGGTATGGCTGTAAGTGGCCCCCAACTCTAAGGGAGCTTCCATAGCTCATGTTCCATGAGATTGTGCTCCAAATGACCCACACTGAACCCATTATGATCTCCTTTTCTTCTCTTCCCCAGCATGGCAGGAGCTGCATGAGAGGCTTGGTAAGTCCAACCACCTCTCTCATAGAACTCCTGGAAAGAGGTTCCCATCCACACATGGTGCTGGTCATATATAGAAACACCAACACCTCAGGACAGGGTTGAGTGAGCAGTTTGAGTCAAAGTCAGAGTCCCATTAGAATCTCCCCAGACCCATAGGAGACACAGGGTTACCTGCTCTTGTGACTGGACAGACAGTTGCCACCTTGCCTTTGACAATCCAATGTCAGTCATACTGTTCTGGCGCAGGAGAGGAGGCCAGCCACTTTCTATTGCTGACTGCTGCAGTGCAGGCTCTTCTGGGTCATTTCCCAGAATGATGCCCATGTTTCCATGCTTTGTTGCCAAAACCAGATGTGAACTCCAATCATCTGCACGTCCATCCCCTAGTTACACCTGGAATACCTAGCTTGGTTGCTGCAAAGATGTTAGGAACACAGAAAAGGAATTCTCCTTAGATAGAAGGGTTGAGAATGTCCGAGCTCTATCAGAATACAGACCCGCGTCTTCCATCAAGGTTTGATGCTTTGCAAATGCAAAGTACTTCTGCCTGTTGTTGTGCATCAGTAACCACCAGCCTCACTCCTATCAAAGGTGCAGACTCCTAAATAGGGGCTAAACGTGGGGCTGTGGGGTGTCTGTAGCTAACCCTAGTTGTGGGTCACACAGCATCACACAGTGCATCTCTGTGTCTAACTCTTTTCTCTTTGCCATTTCAGAGTCTCAGGAAAAGGAGAACGAGCGGTTGAAATCAGGTACTAGGACAGACATGGGCAAACTACGGCCCGCGGGCCACATACGGCCCGTTAGGCTTTTTAATCCGGCCCGCCGAACTTGTCCAAATTATAGTAAAAACCTCCTTTTTTTCCCCTTTCCCTGCAATGCCCACGTTTCCCCAATAGATGGCGCACTCAAAACACATTGACCGTTGTTGGAGTGGCGCGTATTTCTCTTTATTTCACTTTAATTTTATCTGGCCTGCGAGCTCTCGGCAGGGGAGTGGTGCCAGTGGCCCCCTCCTCCGTGCCCAGGGGCCGAGCAGCGCGGTGAGGGGCGCCGCGCTCCCGCCCGGGGGTGCCGGGCTGAGCTGCCGGGGCCAGGCGAGGAGCCAGATGAGAGCAGCAAGCCGTGGGGCCATGCCCGGTTGAGCAAAGTAAGCAAGAACGGGGGTGAGGGGCGCTCAGGGGGGCTTGGGTGGTGGTTAGGGTGGGGGGGTCTCGGGAGAGGGCAGTCAGGGAACTAAGTGCAGGGGGCTTAGATTGGGGATTCTGGGGGGCAGTTAGAGTGGGGGGTTGCTGGAAGGGGGCAATCAGGGGACAAGGAGCAGGAGGGCTTAGGTACGGGGTAGGGTCCTGCGGGGGGAAGTTAGGGAGGGGGGGATCTCTGGAGGGGGCAATCGGACAAGGAGCGGGGGGGCTGGATGTCTTGGGAGCTCTGAGGGGGCAGTCGGGGTGGGAGGTGAGTGGGAGTCAGATGGGGGGGGGCAGGCTATTTGGCGAGGCACAGCCTTCCCTACCTGGCCCTCCACACAATTTTGAACCCCAATGTGGCCCTCGGGCCAAAAAGTTTGCCCACCCCTGTACTAGGATAATCCCTAGTAAACGTGTGTCTGTGCTTTCAGGAAATGAGCATACAGAATGAATGAATTTCAGTCACCTTCATGATCATACTCCCCCTCCCTGGAAATATTCAAACCCTGCAGTCTTTGCATCTCACATTTTAGTATCGTCCTTAATGACAGAGAGTGAATTTAGTGTATACTGATTAGTGAGATTTGATGAGGGTCTGCGCAAATTTCTTCCATGCAATTCTATGGATTGATCTTAATTTTGACATGCAAAATGTGGGGCTTCCCATGTATACACAGCTCTGCCAGGTCCCCCCAATCCTGACCTGCAGTCCCAAGCTATCCCAGCCCTGGGCTCTCCTACCCCACAGCTCTGCCAGCGACCCTCAGTTCTGACTTGCAGCTAGTAGTGGAATTAGGCTTATGCAAGCCATACAATTGCAGGAAACCTTGAGGCACCGAGGGGACCCCTGAAAGCCAGAGCTCACCCACCAGGTGTCAGCTGCTTCATGTTGCTCAGTGCTGCCAAGGGCTCTGCACAGTGTCCTACGCCCAGCGTGACCTCGCACACACCACACATGCCAGGTCACTGGCAGGTCACTGGTAGGGGCCCCAGATCTGAGCTGTACAGGGGGTCCCCATGGGGAAACACCATCACTGCCTGCAGCCCCTGACTATCCCAGCCCTGGGCTTCCTCCCCCAGCCCCATCTCTGTTGGCATCTCTCAGTCCCCACCCACAGCTCCTCAGTCTTGTCCTGTTTTTCCCCACTTCTCGTCTAGGCCTGAGCCTCATATGAATGGAGTCTCCAAACCCTGCTACTCTCTGTATGGGCTTTCTGAGGTGCACTCTGATGGCACTAACCACCTACCTTGTTCCACTAGGAGCAGAGACAGAACCCGACCAAACATCTCTAGGGGTGGAGAGTAACTCCAGGGCCACATAGCACCATGGTATCTTTCCCCAGCTACGTTCCTGCCCGCCACTGACCCTAGTTACACACTTTTTTGCAAATCAGCATTGCAAAGGGATTGGGCCTGGTACAGAAACAGGAGGTCTGAGGCCAGGTGACAGACTGCAGCAGGGCAGGCTTCTCACTCCATTATACATGTTCTGGTGCGATGCTCATTCCCAGCAGTGCCAGGAGCTGGGGGTGCTTCCCCTAGAACAATTTGTGGGCTCTGTTTAGGGGCTGATCTGGGATATTGTATGTTGTTCATTAACAACAGTTTTGTTCTGTAACCTTTGGCTCATTGCTAGGTCTACACTTCAGCTGGGAGTGAGCTTCCCAGCTCGTATAGCCCAACAAACACTGGCTCTGCATGTGGCCAGGGTACGGGAACTGCAGCTCAAGGTACCCATCTGAGTAGGTCCACAGGGGTCCAAGAAGGATTCTGCTTGAGCAGTAAGCCCAAGCCACTGCACATGCTACCCCCATCTACCCTGCAATTTTCAGTGCACTAGCCTGAGCAGAGCTACAGCTAATCTTCCTGCCCAGAATGTGAAGCTCATTCCCTGATGCAGTGCACATGTATCCACAGACTGGAATAAATCCATCTCACTCTTCTTTAAATGACCCTCACTGAACCCATGATGGTCTCCTTTTCTTCTCTCCCCAGAGCGCCAGGAGCTGTGTAAGACAATTGGTAAGTTCATCCGCTTCCCCTGTAGGGCCCCTGGGCAGAGGCTCCCAGCCACACACGGTGCTGAGCAACACAGAAGCACCAACACTGCAGGGCAGGGCTGAGCACTGTGAGCTCTCTGCAGCAGACACAGAGTTACCTGCTCTCATGTCTGGATAGACAGACAGATATTGCCTGGCTTTTGACAATCCAATGCCATTCACGTTGTTCTGATGCAGGATAAGTGTGTCAGCTACTGTCTATAGATGATGGCTGCAGTGCAGGCTCTTCTGGGCCATTTCCCAGCAAGTGGAGATGAGCAAGAGCCCAGAGTCAGACTCACGTTTCCATGCTTTATTGCTACCGTGTTTCCCCGAAAATAAGACAGTGTCTTATATTAATTTTTGCTCCCAAAATTACATTACATTATATTACAGCGAGAGGCAAAACTGGAAGTACGTCTTATTTTCGGGGGATGTCTTACTTTCGGGGAAACAGGGTAAGAGCAGATCCCAGATGTGAGTTCCAATAATCAGCACATTCATTCCCTAGTTGTACCTGGAGCGCATAACTGTGATACTCCAAAGGGCTGTTAGACAACGGGGGATGACAATGAGAGAGGTGTGTGCTAAACCCCACTCCGCTCACAAAGACAGATATCTAAGTCCCCAGGCTTCAGGGAGGTGTCAATGTCTGTTTGCAATCGGCAGCCAGCTCTGGCTCTGCTCTACACTACAGACTGACCTTGGTATTACTATGTTGTTCAGCAGTGTGAGTAATCCAGATCCCTGAGTGACATAGTTAAACTGACCTAACTGTCCTCTGCACAGTGCTATGTGGAGGGGAGGGCTTCTGCTACTGCCATAGCTACTGTCTACAGTCCACTTATGTCAATATAACTTATGTCGCTCAAGGGTACTGGTGTCCCACCAACATAGCTACCACCGCTCATTCGGGGAGAATTAATTATGTCCATGGGAGAGCTCTCTCCAATTGGCGTAGAGCAGCTACCCTTTAGACCTTATAGCTGTGCAGCTGCACTGGTACAGTGGAGCAGCTGTAAGATCTCTAGTGTAGACACAGCCTTAGGGAGGTGGATTAATTATACCCCTGTGAGAACTCTCTGCCATCAGCCTAGAGTATTTTTGTTAAAGCACCAGAGCTGCAGCCTTTTCAGTGTAGACCTGCCTCTAGGCATGGAAACTGTTGTGGAAAACATGAAAGGCGAAGGGAGAAGAAAGTGGCTGCTCACTTATTGTCTTTAGCCCAATGGTTAGTGCACTCAGCTAGGGTGTGGAAGGCCCAGGTTCAGTTGCTGGTTCTGCCTAACCAAAAAAATAATTTAAGTGGGGGATTCCTACCTTTCAAGGGAGTGTTGTATCCACGGTGCTATGGGATATTCTGATGTGATGCTCTCTCAATTTCTCCTGGTGCAGCAATTCCACTTTGGAGAACTAATTAAAGAGTTACTGGGCCAAAGAGAGAGAATAAAACTTATGCTGTAAACTGGTAGTTAGAAAAATGGGAGACCCAGGGGCTAGTCCCCTTGTGCCATACAAAGAGGCTACAATAAGAAATGAACATCATGGCAGAAAAAAAGGATTCCTCCTCAATATATTTTGCCTTTGTTGTTTCTTTTTTACTATTTTCATCTGTCCCAAACATTGAGCAAATGAACAGAAATCCATTTTCATTTCAGGTCTGCAAGAAATTCCCTCTCAAATCTCTGTTCCATAACAAGCCTCAGCCACCTTTCATATTCCGCTTGATGGAATGGTCTAGGTTTACTTGGCCCTGACTCAGCTCATGGAACTGGACTAGATGACCTCTTTAAATGTGATTAGTTTTATCACTGAATCACATTTCTATGATTTGGTGGTAAAACGTGGCATTAGCATGGCCTGCTATGTGACATAATCCAAATTCAGGGGCTTTAAGGCCTCTAGAGATCTGGGGAAACTCCAGTTTGTGCACCTGTTTTTTGGCTACAGCGAAGGAGTATGAGACTCAATGCCAAATCTGACATACAAATGAGGTGATGTGAGGATCAGTTTTGCATTTCCCCAGTTCTTAGTTTCTCACATGCTGAGCCAGTCCAGTGCCCCCTCCCTGAGGGTTACTCTAGTGGCAACAGCCGCCATTGGCGCCACAGAATATAGCATCTCCCATCTATCTCCCTTTGAGATATGGGGAGTTAAAGACAGACACCTCTGCCAGGTTTCCGGGGTGTGGGAGCTCCCCAAGCACTATCACCTGGCCAGAGTGTATCCCTGAGGGGTGCAGCCAGGAATCTCTTCTTCCCTCCCTCCCCCATGCTTTTGGGAGCTGGTAGTGAGAAGTCTTTCCATTACTACTCCTGGGCTATGCCGAGACGAGTAGCAGAACCAACATGGATTGGCTCCTTCCAAGCACAGCACTAACATGAAAAGGCTGAAGGCATCATCACATTCCTTATGTGCATCATCCAAACTATAATACCAGACACTCATGCTCCTAACAAAAGCTGATTTGTGATGATGGCCTGTGTGAGAAGGTGGGCACATATTCTTTACCTTTTCACCTGATGCCCTCCATCCTCACCGTACAAGAGCTAGGACAAATGTCCTCAAACTTTATCATATGCTAAAGAGTTCTTTATTAAAGTCTTCTCTTTTATTTTATTCTACTAGTGTAAAAGCCCTTGTACACGGGCCAAAGTGATTGGGGAAGAGGACCTAGGGGTCAGATGTGGGGGACCAGGCCTTCTCCCACACCAGCTTTCCTCCCCCTCACTGAGTCAACTGGTCTGTCCCCCCTGTCTACCAGGATTGGGCCGCCGATTTATCATTAACCCGCAACACATGTCTCCTGGGCTTCGCAAACCTCACATAGGACACATACACTACCCCTGCCTGGCCCACCTCCCCACCCCCACCCCCCAGCCTATTCTCCTTCCCCCCCTGCCTGACCCGGCCCACCCAACCTAATCTCCCCCAGCCTAACCTCCTCCCCTCCCCACCCATCCCTGCCTGGCCCACCTCGCTGTTGGGGGTGATCTTCCTTTACCCCCGCCCAGCCTCCCCACATCTAACCTCCTTCCTTCCCCCACCCCTGCCTGGCCCGGCGCATCCCACCCAACCTAACCTCCTCCCCACTCCCACTCCCACTCCCCATCCAGCCTCCTGCCCCCCATGCCTGACCCACCCAGCCCAGCCTCCCCCCCCCCACCAAACCTCCTTCCCTCCCGCACCCACGCCTGGCCCACCCCATCCAGCCTAGTCTCTTGCCCCCCTCCCCGCCCGCCCAGCCTGGCCTCCCCCCCCACTGCCACCTTGCCTCCCCCACACACCCCCTTGACCCCTCCAAACCTATCTGCACACCGCCTCCCCCCGCCCCCCCCGGCCAGTCTCCCGCCGCCCGCGCCCTGCCCTGCCCGGGCCTACCTGGGGCGCCCACCCGGTCCCGCTGCTCCGGACACGACTCGCTGGGAGGGGAAGACGGTGCGACGCGCCCCCAGCCCTCAGGGAGACGCTCTGTGGTAGCACCGTGCCTGCGCACTCGCACCGTCACGTTTGTCCGGGCCGTCTCTACTGCGCATGACGGCTTCGGACAAACTTCCTTAGCCTTTTATTATATAGGATTAGTAGTAGCACTGGGTGGGAAGTGCTTTTACTGTCCCATTAAAATTTTCAACTTTTCAAAAAAATTTCCCACCCCGAATCAGGATCAACAGTTCAAACTGAAAGGTTTCACACTGAAAGCCTCCTACCCCTACTCAGTTCAGTTTAGGTCAAATGAAACATGTTGTTTTGATAATTTTGAAATGTTTTGTTTAGATTTTGAAAGGTTTTTTTTTCCTTTTTCAAATTTGTTTTAGTGTGAATTTACTAAATTTCAAAAAAATCTTTTGATTTGAAAATTCAAATTCAACACTTGTCCGTATAAAAATGTTGAAATGGGATGTTTTTAAAATCTGAAGCCTTCTCTTATCAAAAGTTTTCTGATTCACCATTTCAGTGAAAAGAACATTATTTCTCAGTTTCAGTTTTGATGAAACAGCATTTTCTACTAAAGAACATTTCCTTGAAAAAAATCCCAATTAACTCTAATTTCCATTATGACTTTGTATGATTGTAACTTCCATTGGATCGTGTTATGCCTTTCGCTGCTAATGAGCTCTTTAATCTAGCAGAGGAAGGTATAACACGATCCAGGGCTACAAGCACAGGATAGACATTCAGACTGGAAATAAGAAGTACATTTTTAATAGTGAGAAAAAATTACCGATGGCATCTAGGAATTATTTTGGGTAAATTCTGTGGCCTGTTTTATACTAAGGTTCAAACTATATAATCACAATGGTCTCTTCTGGCATTTGAATCTGTTTGGGTATCTAAGCCCCATTGCCCTTCGTTCTTGTATTTCACTATTTCCGTATTTACAGCATTTTATAAATTAGCAAACTTTGTCATGGTTCTGGATATTACATTGTTTCTGTGTGCTATAAAAACAAGACTGGAAGTACTGAATTAAGAATATGGTTTCCTATTTTTTTTTTTTTTTGGAAGAGACCAGGAAGAAAAAGGTTAATTCCCATTGACTTCTTTGAGGATGTCTGGATGGATACTATTTGTGGGAGATGTGGACCTGTCAGTATAAAAGAGAGAGATTATTGTCAGTGTGTTGATATAAAAGGACTAGGAGATGGGAGCGATGGGGTTGTGAGAGCAATTTCCATGGGAAGAGAAGGAGTCTGTTGAGCTTCCAGTGCTGAAAGGTTTGGGGTTTCCTCTTCATGGGGTGAGGTTTATTCAGAGGTCTGTCATGGCTGGGAGATATGTCTGGTCAGGTATTGGGAATAGGTACAGGAGTTGGGAGTGTGTTTGACAGTGGAATATCTGGGGTGTTTCATATTGAAGGCTTTTGGGGTTGTTAAAAAGTAATATTTGTGAGTATTTGTTAACCCATTGCACATTCACACACAGTTGACTGCAAGAAGAGATGACTATTAAAGCAGAAAAAAAAATAATGTTGAATTGTTTCTCCTTCAATACAATTCTATTAAACTGACTATATTGGTAAAACATATAAAGAGCTGTGCGAGGTTCCCTGTTAGAAGCATGGGAGCAAAATTATTTTTTCCTAATAATCTTTTAATTAGTCTCATGTGTTGTATTTGGACTCCAGAAAGAGGCAGTGTGTCGCATCCCTAAAGCAGTGACAATGCTCAAGGTTTCCTTTATTGCAGTGATAGGTTTTATTGGTGATTTTTACAGTAGGCGGATGAGTCTGGCTTGAACTCTTGCAATGGAGTTGATAAGGGATGTCAGATTAGAAGCTCTTCAGGAGAGGTGTAATATCTGCTAGCTAGTCCAACTGAAATTCAGAAGAGGTGCGAATTAAGAAATTCTTTTTTTTTCTTTGCAGATAAACTGCAAGTACAATTGAGTAAGTGTGCGTTGATTCTTTGAATGTATAAGTAAATTCATTTCCATGGTGGAAAAGAGAGAAAAATATAACTGAAGTTCTCACAATTAGAAATATGAGAACGGAAGGTTGTTTGTTGTTGTTAGAGTATTATTTTGATAAAATTTGATAGGATGGAGGGGTGAACACTACAGACCTATTCCTGCTCCCACCAGGTGAAAGTCTTCCCAGTGCATTCAGGAATCTCTTCCTCCCACCCCCATGTGTTTGGGTGCTGGTAGGGAGGAGTCTTTCCATTACTACTCCTGCAGGAAGGCAGGTGAGACGAGTAGCAGAGCCACCCTGGATTAGCTCCTTCCTAGCATAGCACTGAGATGAAAGGGCTTAAGACACCAGCACATTCCTTGCGTGCATCATCAGAACGTGTAAAAGTAGACATTCCTGCTCCTAGCAAAAGATGAAAAATGATGATGGTCTGTGTGAGAAGGTGGGCACATATTCTTTATATTTTCACCTGATGTCCTAGATCCTCACCTTACAAGAGCTAAGACGAATGGTCTCAAATTTTATCATATGCCAAACAGCTCTTTATTAAAATAGTCTCTTTTATTTTATTCTATTAGTAGTAGTGCTAGGTGGGGAATGCATTTCTGTCCCATTGGAATTTTCAACTTTTCAAAACATTTTCCCATCCTGAATCAGGAAGAACAGTTGAAATCTTGAAACATTTCACACACTGAAACCCACCTGCCCCTATTCAATTCAGTTTAGGCCAATTGAAACGTGTAGTTTTGAAAAATTTGAAATGTTTTGTGCTTTGGATTTCCCCCCCCCCCTTTTTCAAATTTGTTTTAGTGTAAATGTACTAAAAAAACTTTACAAAATCTCATCTTGAAAATTCAAATTCAACATTTGTCCTTACAAAAATGTTGAAATGGGATGTTTTTAAAATCTGAAGCATTCTCTTATCAAAAGTTTTCTGATTCACCGTTTCAGTGAAAAGAACATTATTTCTCAGTTTCAGTTTTGATGAAACAGCATTTTCTACTAAAGAACATTTCCTTGAAAAAAATCCCAATCAACTCTAATTTCCATTATGACTGTGTATGGTTGTAACTTTCATTGGATCGTGTGATGCCTTTCTCTGCTAATGAGCTCTTTAATCTAGCAGAGGAAGGTATACCACGATCCAGGGCTACAAGCACAGGATAGACATTCAGACTGGAAATAAGAAGTACATTTTTAATAGTGAGAAAAAATTACCGATGGCATCTAGGAATTATTTTGGGTAAATTCTGTGGCCTGTTTTATACCAAGGTTCAAACTATATAATCACAATGGTCTCTTCTGGCATTTGAATCTGCTCGGGTATCTAAGCCCCATTGCCCTTCGTTCTTGTATTTTACTATTTCCGTATTTACAGCATTTTATAAATTAGCAGACTTTGTCATGGTTCTGGATGTTACATTGTTTCTGTGTGCTATAAAAACAAGACTGGAAGTACTGAATTAAGAATATGGTTTCCTATTTTTTGTTTTTGTTTTTCAGGAAGACTCCAGGAAGAAAAAGGTTAATTCCCATTGACTTCTTTGAGGATGTCTGGATGGATACTATTTGTGGGAGATGTGGACCTGTCAGTATAAAAGAGAGAGATTATTGTCAGTGTGTTGATATAAAGGGACTAAGAGATGGGAGCGATGGGGTTGTGAGAGCAATTTCCATGGGAAGAGAAGGAGTCTGTTGAGCTTCCAGTGCTGAAAGGTTTGGGGTTTCCTCTTCATGGGGTGAGGTTTATTCAGAGGTCTGTCATGGCTGGGAGATATGTCTGGTCAGGTATTGGGAATAGGGATAGGAGTTGGGAGTGTGTTTGACAGTGGAATATCTGGGGTGTTTCATATTGAAGGCTTTTGGGGTTGTTAAAAAGTAATATTTGTGAGTATTTGTTAAACCATTGAACATCCACATACAGCTGACTGCAAGAAGAGATGACTATTAAAGCAGAAAAAAAATAATGTTGAATTGTTTCTCCTTCAGTACAATTCTATTAAACTGACTATATTGGTAAAACATATAAAGAGCTGTGCAAGGTTCCCTGTTAAAAGCATGGGAGCAAAATTATTTTTTCCTAATAATCTTTTAATTAGTCTCATGTGTTGTATTTGGACTCCAGACAGAGGCAGTGTGTCGCATCCCTAAAGCAGTGACAATGCTCAAGATTTTCTTTATTGCAGTGATAGGTTTTATTGGTGATTTTTACAGTAGGCGGATGAGTCTGGTTTGAACTCTTGAAGTGGAGTTGATAAGGGATGTCAGATAAGAAGCTCTTCAGGAGAGGTGTAATATCTGCTAGCTAGTCCAACTGAAATTCAGAAGAGGTGCGAATTAAGAAATTCTTTTTTTTTCTTTGCAGATGAACTCCAAGTACAACTGAGTAAGTGTGCGTTGATTCTTTGAATGTATAAGTAAATTCATTTCCATGGTGGAAAAGAGAGAAAAATATACCGTATATACTCGAGTATAGGCCGACCCAAATATAAGCCGATGCACCTAATTTTAGCACAAAAACTGGTAAAAGTTATTGACTCGAGTATAAGCCGAGTCCCCCCTGCCGAGGTTCCCCCTGCCGAGTTCCCCCTGCCGAGGTTCCCCCTTCCCCGCCGCGGGCGGGCTGCCGAGGTTCCCTCCTCCCCGCCGGACCAAAAAAAAAAATGTGCGCCCCGGTTCCTCCCCTCCCCGCCGGACAAAAAAAAAAAAAAAAAAAAAAGCCTCGCTCTCCCGTCCCCGCCACGCGGGCGGGCTGCCGGGAG
Organism: Sternotherus odoratus; assembly: GCA_032164245.1. Taxonomy (NCBI): domain Eukaryota; kingdom Metazoa; phylum Chordata; order Testudines; family Kinosternidae; genus Sternotherus; species Sternotherus odoratus. The sequence continues at coordinate 629,675 of JAVMKO010000209.1, forward strand.
CGTCCCGGTTCCCCCCTCCCCGCCGCGGGCGGGCTCCCGGCAGGGACAGGACGGGTCGCGCCCGCAATGGCCGGGGCTCCCCCCGTGACAGGCCGCGGCACGGAGCCGCCGGGCCCAACCGCCCCGGGATCCTCCCGAGCCAGCCCTGCTACCGCGCAGCGGGGGCCGTTCCCCCCCCCGGGCCCTGCACTCACCCCTCCCCGGGGGGGGAACGGCCCCCGCTGCGCGGTAGCAGGGCTGGCTCGGGAGGATCCCGGGGCGGTTGGGCCCGGCGGCTCCGTGCCGCGGCCTGTCACGGGGGGAGCCCCGGCCATTGCGGGCGCGACCCGTCCTGTCCCTGCCGGGAGCCCGCCCGCGGCGGGGAGGGGGGAACCGGGACGCTCCCGGCAGCCCGCCCGCGTGGCGGGGACGGGAGAGCGAGGCTTTTTTTTTTTTTTTTACCGGGTTGTCTCGAGTACAAGCCGAGGAGGCTTTTTTCAGCCCAAAAAGTGGGCTGAAAAACTCGGCTTATACTCGAGTATATACGGTAACTGAAGTTCTCAGTTAGAAATATGAGAACGGAAGGATGTTTGTTGTTGTTAGAATATTATTTTAATAAAATTTGATAGGATGGAGGGGTGAACACTACAGACCTATTCCTGCTCCCACTGGGTGAAAGTCTTCCCTGTGCATTCAGGAATCTCTTCCTCCCACCCCCACGTGTTTGGGTGCTGGTAGTGAGGAGTCTTTCCATTACTACTCCTGCAGGAAGGCAGGTGAGACGAGTAGCAGAGCCAACATGCATTGGCTTCTTCCTAGCATAGCACTGAGATGAAAGGGCTGAAGGCACCAGCACATTCCTTGTGTGCATCATCAGAACGTGTAAAAGTAGACATTCCTGTTCCTAGCAAAGGATGAAAAATGATGATGGTCTGTGTGAGAAGGTGGGCACATATTCTTTACATTTTCACCTGATGTCCTCCATCCTCACCTTACAAGAACTAGGACAAATGGTCTCAAACTTTATCATATGCTAAACAGCTCTTTATTAAAATAGTCTCTTTTATTTTATTCTATTAGTAGTAGTGCTAGGTGGGGAATGCATTTCTGTCCCATTGGAATTTTCAACTTTTCAAAACATTTTCCCATCCTGAATCAGGAAGAACAGTTGAAATCTTGAAACATTTCACACACTGAAACCCACCTGCCCCTATTCAATTCAGTTTAGGCCAATTGAAACGTGTAGTTTTGAAAATTTTGAAATGTTTTGTGCTTTGGATTTCCCCCCCCCCCTCTTTTTCAAATTTGTTTTAGTGTAAATGTACTAAAAAAAATTTTAAAAAATCTCATCTTGAAAATTCAAATTCAAAACTTGTCCTTACAAAAATGTTGAAATGCGATGTTTTAAAAGTCTCTAAACTTTTTTTATGAAAAGTTTTCTGATTCACCATTTCAGCAGAAATAACACTATTTCTGTTTCAGTTTTGATGAATCAGCATTTTCAACTAAAGATCATTCCTATTCAACTCTAATTTCCATTCTGACTTTGTTTAATTTCAACTTCCATTGGATTGTGTTATGTCTCTGCAAATGGGATCTTTAATCTAGCAGAGGAATGTATAACACTTTATCTACAAGCTGAAGATAGACAAATTCAGATGGGAAGTACATTTTTAATGATGAGAGTAATTAAGCATTGGAAAAATTGACCAATGGTATCTAGGAATTATTTTGGGTAAGTTCTGTGGCCTGTTTTATACAAAGATTCAGACTATATAATCACAATGGACTCTTATGGCATTAGAATATAAAAATCTTCCATAGTATCCAAGGATTTATTGGTGATTTTTACAGTAGAGGGATGAGTCTGTTTTAGATACTTGCTGCAGAGTTACTGACGAGTATCAGATCAGAAGATTTTCAGGAGATTTGTAATATCTTTTAGCTAACCCAACTGAAATTCACAAGTGGTGTAAACTAAGAAATATTTTTTTTTTCTGTGCAGATGAACTCAACATAGAACTGAATAAGTGTGTGTTGATCCTCTGAATGTAAAAGTCAATTCATTTCCATGGTGAAAAAGAGATATAAATAGAAATGAAGTTCTCCCAGTTAGAAATATGGGAACTGCAGGATGTTTGCTGTTGTTAGAATAGTTTGATAGAATGTGCCAGGATGGAGGTGTGACCAGTACATACCTATTACTGCTCCTATTGGGTGAAAGTCTTCCCTGTGCAGTGGGCTATGTGTCATTTATGTCCCACATATCCCTTCAAAATAGGGCATACATGAGCACCTTGTTCTGCATAGCCCTAGAACTTGCTCATTGTTCAGGGATGAATAGCTTCACAAATCAGTCCTTACATATCTTTGAATATAGAGGGAGTTAGTCCCTTACAGTGTGTCTCCAATGATGTGGTTTGGAATTTGCCATTGACATTGATAATGGCTGCAGAATCATGGTCTTTGAGATAGTCAATGGATGTGGCTGTCCCACAATCAAAATATGAAATCTTTATTACCCTTGCTGATTTCTTTGTTATGTCTGTCAATTGTATCTTCTTTATTACCACCCTTCTGCCTTCCTTGAAGTCTGGGAAAGACAAGACACACACTGCTGCCAGACTTGAAGGGTATGGGAGCCCCTCCAAAGCCTGATACACTGGCCAGGCCTGAGGGGTGTACCTCCATGTATTTGGGGGCTGATACAGAGGGAATCTCTTCACTTCCACTCCTGGCCTAAGTGACTTGGTGGAACTAGAGAGGGAGAAGAATAGCAGAGCCAACATAGATTTCACCTTCCTAGCTGGCATAGTGATGAAAGGGCTGAGGACTTCAGGAGCACTCCCATCTTTTTTGTACAGGGAGATGGGAAGGGAGAAGCCTCCTTAATTTGCTGAGGAAAGAGGCTGCCTCTCAGTATGCCCAGCCGCTCTGACTGGCTGTAAGACAAAGGATTTGGGTTGGTAGCCAATCAGATTGGGGTTACCATATAAAGACATTTGAAAACCTATGTATTATGGGAAAATCCCATAGACCTCACAAATGTGAGGCCATCAGAAATCCCTCAGAACTGGCAGGTCTGAGTCAATTAGACTTTGATGGTTGTCGCCGAGCTGAAATATTAATAAGTAAAGGTACAATATTATTACACAAACATTTGATTACCCTGGTTAACTTTGTGCAGTGATATTTTTCTGTCTCATCCACTCACCCCCTCACTGACTGTAAACACTCCTAGCTCTAGGTTATTTGGAGGGAGCATGTATTTCTTGTGTATTCCTCTCCTATATCTCTTGCTGCTGCAGCCTATATTCATCTCTCTCATAACAGGGAATACAGAAGCTCCAGGGAGAGACAATGCAGCTCACCACACTGCCAGACTCACCACACATATTTTATGGTGATCTGCTTGGTTACACTGGCACTTTATAGTGCTATAAAGCCTCCAGGAGCGCTATAACTCACTACCTGTCCACACTGCCAAGGCATGTATTGCGCTATAAACCCACAGTTATACCGCTCCTGGTAATCCTCCCCTCCCTGAGGATTAACAGCTATTGCGCATTCACTGCTCCGTATTATCGCAAGTGTGAATGGGCATTAAGATTACTATGCTATAAGTGATCTCTGGCGATGCCTCTGAGCCATTTAAGGCAATTGACATTTCTTCCCTTTGTTTTGAACTCGGCAGGAGGAATGCGGAAGTACCTTTTCAGAGTTTCTCTCTTAACTTGGCAGATAAGCACTGCAAATGTTTACGGAGTGAGCCTGTGTGACCGAGAAAACTAGCAGGCTCTGAATTTCAAAGGAAACTCACTGACAAGACTCTCAGCCCATAGAAAATCCCCTCGCTCTCTCCGTCTGCATACACACAACACTTTCCCCCTCCCCCCGCCATTTGAAAAGCACATTGCACCCAGCTGAATGCTGGGATAGCTCCCATAATGCACCACTCCCTGTGCCACTGAAAGTGCCGCAAATGTGGCCACGTCAGGACATGCTATAGTGCTATACCTATTGCTGTATATGGGGACAGCTGTAACCAAAAGTGCTATAATCCTGTAAGTGTAACCATGCCTCAGGCTGAGGAGTGAGTGAAGCATGGAATAGACCTGGGACTCCATAAGATACAAAAATGGTCCCTAAAAGTGTACAATAACCACAGTATGTGTTTACCATTAATGTGCTTTACTTTCTCTTTTCTACACAAGTTAATCACTCTGTATTGTGTCTGACATCCTCAGTCATTCTCAACTTGGGGCATTTCTCCAGCCCAAACAAGGAAAATTGGTAGTAGATGCCTCTTTTTAATTCAATGTCTGTTGTTTTTCACTTCCATTTCAGAGTGGAGACAGGCTCGCAACTATACAGGTAACAGAATACACATCTCTCCTGATAATCAAAAAAACATATTCATGCTTAAGAAAACTAGAAGCAGAACATATTGCTATCATGGAGATGAAATCTGAGGCCCTATTCCATTTCATCTCAGGCCTTTCTCATTCAGTTCCTTCAACCAGTGTAACTTATACTAGAATCTGGCAAAATATAGTTGAGTATCAATAAGCTAAACATTCCAGGATCCCTTCCATTTTTGTGTTATGTTCAATCAAATATCACATCTCTGAAATATTTCAGAGTAACCAGATTGTCAGAATAGAACAAAACCCGATATCAGTGGGAATTTTCCCTAAGTAAGGACAGTAGGAATCGGCCCCAAAGCTACATCTTCCACTTAGCAGTTCATACTGGCATTAGACTAAGTTTTTCTTTTTAAATCAAAATATCTTTTTGCAGATGAAATCACTCTCAATGCGGACACAGCCCACCCCAACCTCTTCATTGCTGGGGAAAAGAAGAGTTTGAAACATGAAGCCCAACCTCAGAAAGTCCAACCAAATCCAGAGCGGTTTGATTCGACTGTCTGTGTGCTGGGCTCTGAAGGATTCTCTGATGGAAAGCACTACTGGGAGGTGGATGTCATGAGCAGCACTGACTGGGACCTGGGAGTGGCCAGAAAATCAATACAAAGAAAAGGAAAACTTTCCCTGTCCCCTAAAGAGGGATTCTGGGCTCTGGGTCTGAGTGGGAGAGATTATTGGGCAAAAACAGACCCATGGACCCGGGTCAAAGTGCAGAAAAAGCCCAAGAAAATTGGAGTTTACCTTAGTTACCAAGAGGGTCAGGTGACCTTTTTCAATATAACTGACATGTCTGTGTTGTTCACATTTAATGGTTGTTCATTCTCAGGAGAGGTTTATCCATTCTTTAAAAATTCCCACAAAGAAACAACAATGAGAATTTCTTCTATAAAAGATGAATGAGCTTAAAGTGGAACTGCCACTCATTTTATCCCACTGTATCCTTGGAATTAAATTTCTCAGCAATAAATTTGAATCACATTCTGCCTCCATATTGTCTGTGGTGCAATCTGTAAAACAGCATAGATGCTCATTTTATGGCTGTAAATCTATGACATCACGTTTCTCCGCATTACATTCAAACTAGTTTTTACTGTGTACTTTGTGAGCTGCAAGGATCACTGGGGAGTTAGCAGTCTCTGAGGCCCTGGCACTCTAGGTAGAACCTCTCAGAAAGTAGTTCAGGGCTCTGGCCTCAGGCAGGGCAGAGTAACAGTCTAGTAAGCTCAGGACATAAGGAAGGGGGAAGCAATTAATGATCTTTGGTCTCAGACCCTCAGCAGGGCAGAGCTCAAAAAACTTTCTAGGGGCTCAGCCCCTCAGGTCGGGCAGAGCACTAACCAGTGTAGGGGCTCCAGGCCTCAGGATGACTGCCACCTGTATCAGGTGGTCTTCCAAGTGATGACTGTAAATTACAACATTGTCAAGAAAGGCAGTGGTATGCTCAACATTCACTATCATGGTGAATTGATAGAGCCCACTGGGTGTGGCAAAGGCTGTTTTCACTCTTGACCTGAGTTCCTGTGAGATCTGCCAATAGCCCGTGGTCAGATCTAGGGTGGTGATATAACAGGCCTCTTCGAGTCATCAGCCCAGGGCATCGGCATTGACCCTCCTGAAATCGATACAGAACTGATGAGTCTTGTACAGTTTGGGGACCAAAATTATGTGGCTACCCCACTCACTCCGGGACCTCTTGATGACCCCTAGGTTGAGCATCGCCTGTACCTCCCGGACAAACATGTCCCACATTTGATATGGAAGGGGTTTCACCACCTCGCAAATCACCTCCCCTGGGTTGGTTTGGATGGTGTGTTAGACCAAAGTGATCTCTCTGAGTAAGACCATGAAGGTCTTAGGGATGGCCCCACAGAGGCACTTGGTTTGATTCCACAGTTCTTCCCTGAGGAACATCCCTCCCCTAGAGTGGATCATCGGGCTTGACTGTCATGGGGGTCTGGGGCCCCAGTTCTGGTTTTGGGGTGAATCAGCAGCTCCCCTTCTTCTTCGAGTGATTGCTCACATGCATTCCAATTAGGTTAGGTACGCGCAGCGGGCCTGGTTGCCGGGCAGATTTTTCCCCTAGCTATAGGCTGGGCGAGCAGGGAGCCCCCTAGAGTGGCGCCCTCATGGCGACCCATAAATACCCCTGCGGCTCAGCGACCATCTTCAGTTCCTTCTTACCACAGACGAGCTGGTTGTAGGAACAGAGGAGTTCTGCGTCTTAGCGTTCTCCTCATCTCCTAGCTATTGTGCTTTCGTTTATAGTTGTGTTTATAGTTCTAGTTAATGGTTAATAGTTATAGTTCAATAGGTGTAGTTAGAGTTGTTAATTAACTGTTATAGTGTAAATAGTGTTAAGTGCAGGGTTACTCCTGCCCCCGGAGCTTATGTCGCCTAAGGCTCCGGGCTTCAAACATTGCTCAGAGTGTGGGAAGCCCATGCCAGTGGGCGACCCACACTCTAGGTGCCTAAAGTGCTTGGGGGAATCGCACTTAGCAGATACTTGTAAAATCTGCAAATCGTTTAAGCCGAGGACCTGCAAAGACCGTGAGTCCCGGCTGCGACACATTCTAATGGAGGCGGCTCTCCAACCGGTCTCAGGGGCGGCACCGGGCCCCGCTCCCAAGCCGCAGAAGTCTAAACCTCGGCACCGGTCGCGTTCGCCCGGTACCAAGAGGAGGAGAGACCCCCAGCCTCGCCCAGCCCCGGCAGCAGACCGCGCGGGGACGTTGGCGCCGATATCGCTGGCATCGACTCCGGACGGCGGCCGTCCGGATGACCAGACCTCGACACCGGCACCAGCACCGACACCGGCACCGGCACTGGCACCGGCACCGATGACTCCGGCGACCCGGACGGGCCCGTTGAGTCTGGTGCGAGTGGTCTCCCCACTCCGCCTGCCGGTCCCGCAGCAGCTTCCCTCCATGCCGGAGGCGTTCGCTGCTGCGCAGGAGCTGCTGTCGGTGAGCTCACCGCAGCGGCAACCCCGTTCCAAGGGCAAGCCACCCTTGATGGGGGAGGAGATCGCGGCTCAGAGCCCAGCAGGGCAGGAACGCTGCTCGATCTCGCGGCGCCGATCAGACTCCCGGTACCGGTCAGCTTCCCGGCACCGGTCGCAGTCTCGGCGCCGCACAGAGCTGAGACCCTGATCCAGGTCTCCGGATGGACGTTCCCGTCGCTCTCGCTCCCCTCGCCGGTCTGAGTCCCGGGGCCGATCGGAGTCCCAGCGTCCACGTTCACGGGGCCGGTCGTACTCTCGGCACCGGTCGTACTCCCGGTACCGGTCCGTCAGCTCCTGCCGTGGCCACCCTCGACGCCGCTCTTCGGGCCATTCCTCGTCCCGGCACCGCTCGAGGTCCCAGCGCCGCTCACCGCATCGGTACCGCTCGACATCGCGGCGCCGATCTCCGAGGTGCCGGTCGATCTCACGGCACCGCTCCCGCTCCAGACAGCCATCCCCGGGACGCAGGTCACCTTACGGGAGATACCGATCGAGGTCCCCCTACCGGTGGCGTACCTCTCGGCACTGGTCACCACGCTACACCGACAGCTACACCGACAGCGCTCCCCGAGCCACGCGTCGGAGCGACATGCGTCTCCGGACCGGCACCTCCGGCACTGGTCGAGGAGCCAGCCAAAGCGCCGAGAGTCTTCGGGGGTATGGCCCCATCAGCCCTCGGCACCGGAGGCCCCACAGCTTGGAGAGGGGGCACACTGGCCGTCACCTATGGCCTCCGGGTCTCCTCGCTCGACCCAGGCAGCGCAGATGCACTCCAGTTGGCCTGCCTGGGACACCTGGGCCTACACCCAACCCCGCTCAACCCAATCTGAGCCGGGGTTTCCTCTCCGATCCGAGGCTATCGCAGAACCAGGGGTAGCCCCATCTCAGGTGGCCCCCCGCTCGGAGGGGCACCACAGCCCGGATCCTGGCTCCTACCCCTCCCCGGCACGGGTTGAGGCGGTAGCAGGAACCTCCTCCGCCAGTCCCCCCACGGTGGACCTTACTAACTACCCAAACTTGCTAAAAGCTGTGGCCACAAACATGAATCTCCCCATGGAGGAGGTCCCAGTGGTGGAGGACCCAGTCACCACTATGCTTACTAAGGGTACACCGACCCGGGTGGTGGTGCCCTTTATCAATACCATTAGGCAAAACATGGCCACGCTGTGGAAGACCCCAGTTTCTCTCCCCCCACGGCGAGGGGGGTAGGGAAAAGGTATTTTGTCCCGGCCAAGGGGTATGAACATCTTTATATTCATCCGCCGCCTTCCTCATTAGTGGTGGACTCCGTAAATAATAAGGAGCGCCATGGACAAGAGGCCCAGGTCCCCAAAACTAGGGAGGCGAGGCGCCTGGACCATTTTGGCAGGAAGGTCTACTCGTCCGGGGGCCTTCAACTGCGAGTGGCCAACCACCAGGCACTCCTAAGCCGCCACCACTTTGACACGGTGGAGGCCCTCACCAAACTGGAAAACTTTGTCCAGCAGGAGGGCAAACAAGAATTTAAGGCCCTACTCCACCAAAGTAGGGACATCTCCCGTTATGCCCTACAAGCGGCCTTAGATTCGGCAGATTCGGTGGCAAGAACAATGGCCTCAGGCATCGCCCTCCACCGTGCTGCATGGCTCCAGTCATCCAACCTGGCCCCAGCCATGCAGCATAAAATACAGGACCTTCCTTTCAAAGGCCAATCCCTCTTTTCGGAGGACACTGACACCCACCTCCAGGCCCTAAAGGACAGGGGTGTCACACTCAAGACCCTCGGAATGCATACCCCGGGTCAACAGAAACGCCCCTTCCTGCCACCACGCAGGAAGTTCTTTCCTGTTGCGCGCCCGCCCCAGGACTCCTCTCGTAGGAGAGATCGGACCTACCGTCGTAGACCGGGGCCCCGACAGGGAGCGAAACATCAGGGCCCCAAGCCACCCCAGGGGCCCAAGCTTGCCTTTTGAAGGTGCGCCCGGGGGCAGAGCACCAGTTGTCAACCTGGATCCTCCCTTTGGAGATCGTCTGTCCCACTTCCGCCGTGCATGGTCGGACATTACATCGGACCAGTGGGTCCTCCGCACGGTGGAGGTGGGATATTCGCTCCAGCTTGCCTCTACTCCTCCCTCCCACCCACCCTCCTCGTCCCTCTTCAGGGACCCCTCTCACGAGCAACTCCTCGTACAGGAGGTGAGGTCGCTCTTCGCACTCGGAGCCATTGAGCCCGTACCAGCGGAGTTCAAAGGGAAGGGGTTCTCCTCCCGCTACTTCCTGATCCCCAAGGCGAAAGGGGGCTTACGGCCCATCCTAGACCTGCGTGGACTCAACGCTCACATGATCCGGTTCAAGTTCTGCATGGTCACCTTGGGCACCATTATTCCTTCCCTGGATCCGGGAGACTGGTTCGCTGCCCTCGACATGAAGGACGCTTACTTTCACGTGAGCATCAAGCCCTCACACAGGCGTTACCTCCGCTTCATGGTGGCGGGGGAACACTACCAATTTGCCGTCCTGCCCTTTGGACTATCCACCACACCCAGGGTGTTCACAAAGTGCATGGCAGTGGTAGCGGCTTTCCTTCGGCGCCGCGGGGTACAACTCTACCCGTACCTCGATGACTGGCTGATCCGAGGCGCCTCCAGGGACCAAGTGAGAGCACACATGCAGTTAGTCATCAGCACGTTCGACCGCTTGGACATCCTCCTCAACAGGGAGAAGTCCACCCTGGAGCCAGCCCAGAAAATAGAGTTCATAGGGGCCCTACTAGACTCCACAGTAGCAAGGGCATCCCTGCCTCAGCCTCGATTCCTCACCATACGGACGGCCATCACACAGCTGCACGCCTGTCCCATGGCTACAGTCCGAGTCTTCCTCAGCCTGTTAGGTCACATGGCATCGTGCACTCACGTCATACAGCATGCCAGTCGTGGCTCTTCAGTCGTGGCTCGCAGTGGCCTACAGACCGAGAAGAGACAGTATGGACACCCTCCTCTCCATTCCCAGGGCTACCCTATCCACTCTGGATTGGTGGGAAGACCAGGACAATGCCTGCCAGGGGGTCCCCTTCCTTCCCCCCAGCCCATCCATGTCCCTGGTGACAGACGCTTCGTCCCTAGGGTGGGGAGCTCACCTCGGGGAACTCAGGACCCAAGGCCTCTGGTCGGACACAGATCTCTGCCTCCACATCAATGTCAGAGAACTGAGGGCCGTCCGCCTCGCGTGCCAGGCATTCCAGGACACACTGCGGGGTCACTGTGTGGCGGTGATGACAGACAACACCACAGCCCAGTACTATATCAACAAACAAGGCGGGGCCCGCTCCAGCCCCTTGTGCCAGGAGGCGACTCTCCTGTGGGAATTCTGTATAGCCCACGCTATTCACCCAGTGACCTCGTTCCTCCCGGGAGTCCAGAACACACTGGCAGACCACCTCAGCAGGTCCTTTATGACACATGAGTGGTCCCTCCGGCCAGATGTCATCCGGCCGATCTTCCTGAAGTGGGGATTTCCCCACATCGATCTCTTCGCCTCCAGGCAGAACAGGAAGTGCCTCCAGTTCTGCTCCTTCCGAGGCAGCGCCAAGGGATCCTTGACAGATGCCTTTCTCCTACTCTGGACAGGGCACCTGTTCTACATGTTCCCTCCGATCCCGCTACTACACAAGGTGATCCTGAAGATCAGACGGGACAGAGCGCAGGTCATCCTTGTAGCCCCAGCCTGGCCCAGACAGTGCTGGTATGCATCCCTCCTCCAGCTGTCCAGGGCCCCTCCCATCAGCCTCCCGCTGTGGCCGGACCTGATCTCCCAGGACCACGGTCGTCTGCTGCACCCAGATCTGCAGTCCCTTCACCTCACAGCGTGGCTGCTCCATGGCTGAGAGGTCCGGAACTCTTATGCTCAGCAGAGGTGCAAGGTGTTCTTCTGGGCAGCAGGAAACCATCGACCAGAAGCACCTACACAGCAAAGTGGACCCGCTTCTCGGCTTGGTGTAGAGATCATGACACCATCCCCGTTGAAGCCCCTGTCCCGCGCATCTTGGACTACCTGTTAGGTCTTAGACAACAAGGCCTTTCTACCTCCACTATCCGGGTCCACTTGGCCGCTATCTCGGCTTTCCACCCTGGCCAGGCGAACCACTCGGTCTTCTCCGACCCTGTGGTGTATCGGTTTCTTAAGGGTCTAGACAAGCTGTACCTGAACATTAAGCGTCCCATTCCACCCTGGGACCTGAATCTTGTGCTCTCACACCTCACTTTGCCCCCGTTTGAGCCCCTCGCCACGTGCTCTTTACTCCACCTTTCCTGGAAGGTGGCGTTCCTAGTGGCTATCACCTCGGCTCGTAGAGTGTCAGAAATCCGTGCCCTGACCTCCGAGCCACCCTACACCATTTTCCATAAAGACAAGGTGCAGCTACGTCCCCACCCGGCCTTTCTGCCTAAGATGGTCTCCCCCTTCCATATTAATCAAGACATTTGCCTTCCGGTCTTTTACCCGAGGCCACACACCTCTGGAAGGGAGCAGCAATTACACACGGACGTTAGAAGGGCTCTTGCTTTTTATTTAGACAGAACAAAGCAATTCAGAAAGACAACCCAACTTTTTGTAGCAGTTGCGGAGAGGATGAAGGGCCAGCCAATCTCAGCCCAAAAGCTCTCCTCCTGGATTACCTCGTGTATTCACACCTGTTATGAACTCGCGAACAGACCTGTCGAGAGAGTAACAGCACACTCCACGAGAGCGCAGGCATCCACTGCGGCCTTCCGGGAGGGAGTCTCTATCACAGACATCTGTAAGGCGGCTACCTGGTCCTCCGTCCATACCTTCGCCGCTCATTACGCCATTGTCCAGCAGACCAGGGACGATGCGGCGTTTGGGTCAGCGGTCTTACGATCTGCAATGGGTCAACCCGACTCCACCTCCTAGGTGTTGCTAGTAGTCACCTAATTGGAATGCATGTGAGCAATCACTCGAAGAAGAAAACAGGGTTACTTACTTGTAACTGTTGTTCTTCAAGATGTGTTGCTCACATCCATTCCAGACCCACCCTCCTTCCCCACTGTCGGTTTAGCCGGCAAGAAGGAACTGAAGATGGTGGCTGAGCCGCAGGGGTATTTATGGGTCGCCATGAGGGCGCCACTCTAGGGGGCTCCCTGCTCGCCCAGACTGTAGCTAGGGGAAAAAATCTGCCCGGCAACCAGGCCCGCTGTGCGTACCTAACCTAATTGGAATGGATGTGAGCAACACATCTCGAAGAACAACAGTTACAAGTAAGTAATCCTGTTTTCTTCCCTGCTCATGCCATGGTTGTAGGAGATTGATATGGTATATTTGGTGATTTTTCCCATCTATCTGGTGACAGGGCCCATCCAGTGAATCACCTCATAGAGTCCTGCCATCCTGCAAGATGATGGGACTCCTTGGAGGGGTATAATATGAGGACCCAATCTCCTAGCTCAAAAGTTCAAGTTTTCACTCCCCAGGTTTAAGCTCTTGCTTGGGACGATTTGCTGGCCTGTAAATTCTCCTTTGCTAGGTCTTCATCTAGGGCCAGGCATTCCTGCAACTGCATTACATACTGTAGGCATCCCTGGGACCAGGATGGGGACCTATTCCCATGTTTCCCACACCAGGTCAAGCAACCCTCAAGGCTGGTGGCCATACAGTAGCTCAGATGGTGATGGAGGCCTGAAGCACTTCCCAGATAGCAAGCAGTGGAGATTGCGAAGAGGGGGGTAGTTTAGCTGGTCCCAGGAGCACAAGTCCTTTGGGGAGAACTTTCAGAGCATTTCCTTGAGAGCCAGATTAAAGTGTTCTACCAGCCAATCTATCTGGGGATGGTAGACTGACATCTTCAGCTTCTTAATCTCAAGGAGGCCACAAACTTGGCAGTGCAGCTGAAAGGTGAATTTTTTTCCAGGTCCATAAGGATCTCACAAGGTAAGCTCACCAAGGCAAAGATCGTTAGGAGCTTGGTACTGATGGTTCATGTGTTGGAAGTTCTTAGAGGAAAGGCCTCTGGGGAATGGGTGGTGTAGTATATCACTATGAGGATGTATAGGCATTTTCAGTGAGGGGCCCCACTGGGTCCATCTCACACCTCTTGAAGGGTGTTCCTGCCACTGGTAGGGGACCAGTGGAGCTCTCAGCACTCCTGGTGCTTCCACTAGTTTGCATTATGGGCAGGACCCACAGTAGTCCTTGATGTTGCGGTGCACACCCGGCCAGAAGAACTGGGCCAAGACCTGAGCTAGGGTCTTCTCCTGACCCAGGTGGCTGGCTGTGGGGACATCATGAGCCAACCTCAATACTGCCCGTTGGTAATATCGGGGCACAAATAATTGAGACCAGGGCTCACAAGACCAGGGATAGTGTTTACACACTATAGGCAATCCTTAGTTAATTAAAATTGTGGTCACTGAGTCTCCTGACATGGATCCATCACTACCCAGTCTATATATGTCAGCTGCTCATAGACCTGGCTAATGGTGGGGTCCTCCATTTAGTACAGGCTGAAATCAACCCCCACATCCAGAGGGACTTCCTCATCGTTTGATCAGGTAGGTGTGGCTACTTCTGGAATGTCAAGATCCCCAGCTGGGTCTTGGGGGACATCTGGGTTGATCTCCCCATTCTCGTCAGCCTTGCCTTCAAGGGGGCCTTTATCAAGGACTGTCTGAGCTGGTGGGTCCCAGAAGCTCATGTTTTGCAGGACCCTGGTAATTTCTGGCCAGTCCCACCCAAGGGAGAAGGAGTAGGGTAGCTTTTGGGAGACCCACACCATCATCAATCAGGTAACCCCATCCACCATTAATGGTGTTCAGGCACTTGGGTATACTTTCAAGTCCTCGTGGATACAGAGGAGCCAAATCTGGTTCAGAGTCTGATTACTTGCAGGTGCAAAATGCCAACACATTAGAGTCTGCCCACAGTTGGAGTTCACCAGGGTGTGCACTTGTTTCCCACCAAATCCCATGGGGATAGTTACCTTGTTGGTGGGATGGTGGTGAGCATGGGTCTCCTGACCAAAGGAATAGTCCATAATCAGGCATTATTGCTGGAGGTGTCCAGATCACCCACAAGTAAGATAAGGGCACAAAGAATTTTCACTTATAAATCTCTTTTAAGCAGCAAAGTCCTTCTGTGAGAGGAAGACGGTCAATATCCCAGCAATATCCCGTGCTCTGGGGCAGGATGGAAGGTCTGGGAGCAAAGTGCCCTCTGTATTATGAGGATGTTAGGGTGGCCTGAAGTATCCTCATTGATAACAGGTCCAGGGATGCCCCCTACACAGCAGAATATCTCACGGGGGCACTTTTAACCACTGCAAGTCCTTTGTGTAGCCAGAATGGCCTCATGGAAACTTCAGTTTTTATGTGGCCATTCCACTAAGACCTCAACCTCTCTCCTCACCCCAGCTTCATCCCCCTGGCAACAACACTACCACTGCCGTGGCCCTGTCCCTGATTTTCAGTCACACTCAGGTCTATCAAGCCAGTTGTGCACTTAACTTGTTCAGCCATTCGCTCTGTTGCCACAGGAAAATAAATGTGGGACTTCCTCCCTGGTTCACTGGAAATCCCCGACTGGGCCCCTAAGGAAGCACAAGTGTCAACAACTTCCACACCCATTCACACTGTTCTGGGTGGGCTACAGCTAAGGTGCCCAAACAGCAAGTGTGAACAATCTGGATGGGGGTGGGGGGTAATAGGAGCCAATATAAGAAAAAGACCCCAAAATTGGAACTGTCCTTATAAAATCGGGACCTCTGGTCACCCTAGCTAAAGCCTTGTAGACATACTCGTCCTCCTTCCTTCAGGATCTTCTCAACCACCCTTGTACCAAGGCCTAAGTCCCCAGCTCGCTCTCAGCTCCCCAGTTCTCTCTGAGCCAGGGAACTCATCCAGTGCCAGACCCCAGGGAATCTCCAGTGACACCTCCCCCAGGACTGTCTTAGCCCAGCATCTCTTGCAGGCTTCAGCCTCAGTCATTGTGTGAGCATGTTGTCTCATAGGAAATCCAGCCCTCTGACACTGGCCATGGGGAAAACCCCTCTCACTTCCCCACATCCTGGCAGAGCTCTCCCTCCCGCAGGAGCTAGAGGACTTTTTGAGTAAGGGATGGTGGAGATGGTGCATCCAACAATGTTCCCACAGGAGGGAATGAAGGGAGCAGAAGATGCCCAGGAGCTCAGCACAGCTCTACCCCCTTATCCCTCCCTCTTCTCTATTCCACAACATGAGACCTGGGAGGGGGTGCAGAGACCCTGGAGCTTCCCCTCCCCCAAGTTTGGAAAGGGAGCAGTAAAGACTTCACAGGTTCAGCAAAAACAGACCTAGGCCTGGGGACAAGGAGTGTGCATGGGTGCAGAATTCATTTGAGTCTGAGGCAGATGTGGGAGCAGTGGGAAGGAAATTAATTGACATGTGGCTGGGTGGGGAGGAACAGAATTAATTAATTGATATTTTGGGAGGGGAGATTGGGGAGAAGCACAATGCTGTGCACCAACAGTCAATACTTTGTGCAAATGTATGCATTTTATTTCAGTTGGATCCTCTACCAAGAGCTCCTGTACAAGGGATCAAAACGATCTTACAATAACCCCTCGATTTAACGGACTTCGGATGCAACGGACAAAATTTCTGAGCAAGTCTGATGTATCCGAAATCCATTTATCGCGGGCTGGCTGCCAGCTCCCAGCTGCCGCCCGGGTCCAGGCAGCAGGTGGGCTAGCTGCTGGCTCCCGGCTGCCACCTGGGTCCCAGCAGCAGGCAGGCTGCGGAGCTGCCGCCCCAACCCTGTGGCGGGCGAGCTGCTGCTCAGACAGCTCTTTTTCTTTTTTATTAAATAACGGACTTTTTGATTTAACGGACACCCCCTCGCCTGAATTAGTCCGTTAAATGGAGGTTTTACTGTACTCTATATATTTGTGAAAGTTGGCAACATTGCACTAGTCACACAAGTACTGGGGGAGCGAAGAGGGAATTGCAAAAACCTGAAGACACCCTCCAAATCACAATTTAATCTACAAAACATGACATGATTTTGGGGTCACTCTCACAAACTCTTGGGGGTCTCTTGATCTTTCTGGGGTGGCCACATTCTCCTCTCTGGCCTGACCACACAGACAAGAACTGTTGAGATGATTTGTTTGAGGGAGATTTTTTTGCCTCATTGCAAAACACACAACACACACAACTGTAAATAGGTTTGAGCTAAGCTTAGACTGATGTAATGCTGTGATTATTATGACTAACTATGGACAAAATTTATTTCACAATAATCCACATTTAGGGATGTGGTCACAAAAACCACAGAATGTGGTAAAAGTAAAATAAAAAGTGCATGAGAACCGGTGAAGAAACTTGTTTCCTGCCTGTCTACAATCCCCTCAGATCCTCCCCTCAATGCACTCACTCAGGGCTTGTCTACACTCCAAAATTAATTCAGCTTTATCTAATTTGACCTTGAGTCCCCAAATTAATGAAATTGATTTTGTGTCGCTCATTGTCTCGATGGAGTGCGTCCTCACTAGCAGTGCCTGCAGTGGGTAGCTATCTCAAATTCCCTCTTGCTGGTGTGCTTTGAGACGTTTGTGCAATGCCTCATGGGACCAAAACATGGGGGGGGGGGAATAGCTCAGTTATTTATTGGCCTGCTAAACCCAAGGTTGTGAATTCAATCCTTGAGGGGGGCATTTAGGGATATGGGGCAAAAATGGGATTGGTCCTGGTTTGAGCAGGGGGTTGGACTAGATGATCTCCTGAGGTCCCTTCCAACTCTGAGATTCTATGATTCTACAACTGTAACAGAGGAGAATGGGAACATTGCATTGGTATCCTATGATGCACTGTGATCCCTCCTTCACATCAATGGCAAACAACCCAATGGTTTTCAAACCTTAAAGCCACCATAAATATGTCAAGAATCAGAGAGGTAGCCGTGTTAGTCTGGAATAGCAGAGGCAACAAAGTCCTGTGGTACCTTAAAGACTAACTATAAAGTTTTAAAGCATAAGCTTTCGTGGGCTAATACCCACTTCGTCGGATGCAAGCATAAATATGTCATAACTCCAGAAGCATGGAGCCTGCTCAGCTGTGCACTCTTGCAGTGAGCATCTCAAACATCTCGTGCCTTCTCCGGCAGTATTTCTAGAGCCGAAGTAGGGTTTGCCAAATGGAACATAGCGATGTCCTGCACGCGGCCCCACTGCAAGCCATTAACAGTGGAGAAGTGAGTGGTGGTCGCTATTTGGAAGCTTGCAACGCCAGTTACTGGTCAGTGAGGAACCAATTTGGAGCAGATAAATCAATTGTGAGAGTTGCTGTGCTCCAAGCATGCAGGGCCATGAATTGACTTCTGCTATGAAGGATAGTCAGTCTGGGAAATGTGCAGGACATAGTGGATGGTTTTGCCACGATGGGGTTCCCTAACAGCGATGGCACACTATCCCCACATTGGCACCAGACCACTATGCCAAAGAATACATAAACCGAAAGGGATACTTTTCAGTGGCACTTCTAAGGCGGCCTCTGTATCATCACCTATGTTGTATGTGGGGGATTTCTTGGAATGGGGGCAGTATCTGGAGAAGGACTGTTAGGGTTGCCTGGTGGATTCAGTTTAACCTTTTACAGCTCTAAGCACTTTGCTTCCACTTCCAAGGACTTTGCCTTTAGGAAGAAATCCCTGTCTTCCACAGTTAGAACTCAGCCTGAGTTAAGGACATCCCTCCATCTTGGCACTTAGATCTCTGTTTGGGGAGGTCTGACCCTTCCCTCCTGGGAATTTTCCAGTCCCCCATCACCAGCTTGCATTTATGTCATGGAACTGGATGTCTGGGCTTGATCTGGGTCTGTCTTCTGTGTGGTGTGCCACTCTGGGAAAACTGGTTGCTCTAGGGTTTTGGTGCCTGACCGTAATCTCATGCACAGGCTGCCCTACTCTAGCCGAGCTATTTTGTTTCCATGAAGCTAGAAAAAAATTAATTGCTTATTGGAATCCCTGGCTTTGCAGGTTGAACCCTTTGTATACCTGTTCCCCCTCAGGCAGAAAAGAAAAGAAAAGAAAAGAAAAGAAAAGAAAAGAAAAGAAAAGAAAAGAAAAGAAAAGAAAAGAAAAGAGCAGAGCTTCCCTGGCTTTCAAGCAGCCAAAAGGAAAAATGTATCCTTTTAGAATCCTTTAAAATTCTAAGGTCTGTGCTTCTGGTTCAAAATGATCCCACTCTTGCCACCATGTCAAGGCTGATTCCCTACTCTGGGACTTTGGTACATAAGTGGGGCCCGCAAGAGTTAAAAAAATGGCCACTCCCGGCTGGTATTAGATTCCCAAGATTCAGCTTCTCTCTGACCTTGAATGGGTAAATGCTGCTGCCATCCAAGTGCAAATCCCGTCCCTTTTGAGAATCAAGGAAGAAACACTTGGGAATTCCTTCCTGTGCCCTCAAGCCCTTTCACCCCCTTCCTGGGAAGAACTGAGAAAAAAATAAAGGAAATCAGCTAATTAAACAACAGGCACGAACCTCTTAGGGATACAAAAATCCAATTCTGTTCTTTAAAAAGGTAAATTTTATTTAACCCAAAAAGAAAGAAAATACATTCAGAACTTAGGCTTTTTGCAAGATCTTAAAGGAATCAATTATAAAAATTAAGCATCAAGAGAGCTCTCTTGAGGTTCAGCTTAAAGGTTACAAGCAAAATGAAAGCATCTGGTGTTAGAACAGAGGAGTCCACAAGCCAATCTATATATATAAAAGTCAAATGGTGTATGCGTGCGTGCGTGTATGCGCGGATGTATGCTTACTCCTTCCACACCGTTTGAGCTAGAGATTTGAAATTTGGTACAGTTAGAGGTCTTGGGGTCCTAATGACCGTAAGAGTCAAAAAAATTTCAAATCTCACCTCTGTCGCCCCCCAGGGGTGAAATTCTTTAAAGGCCAATCACAACAGCTGGGCAGCTGCTGTTCTCTGTGACATAGTTATGATGTCATAATACCCCCTCCAACAGACACCGCACTCGCTCAGCTCTCTGCCCCCTCCAACGGAACCCTGGAATCCCTCAGCTCTCTGCCCCCTCCCCACCTCCGACGGACCCGAGTTGGGTTTGGTTGGAGGGTAAGTGAGGTAGGGGTGTCGGGTTTGGTCGGGGGGGTGAGGTGGGGGTGTCGGGGGCTGGGTTTGGTCGGGGGGTAGTGAGGTGGGGGTGTTGGGTTTGGTCAGGGGGTAAGTGAGCCGGGAGTGTTGGGTTTGGTCTGGGGGGGTGGGAAGGTGTCTGGGTGGGTGAGGGGTGAGGTGTGGGGGTTGGTCAGGGGGTGTTGAGTTTGGTGGGGGGGCAAGGTGGGGGGGTTGGGTTTGGTTGGGGGTTGAGGAGGGGGGTCGGGGTTGGTCGAGGGGTAAGTGAGGTGTGGGTGTCGGGTTTGTTTGTGGTGGTAGGTAGGGGGGTCGGGTTTGGTTGGGGGGGAAGTGAGGTGGGTGTGTCAGGTTTGGTCTACGGGCGGGTGAGGTGTGGGTGTTGGTCAGGGGGTGTTGGGGTTGGTAGGGGGGAGACGTGGGGGTGTTGGGTTTGGGTGGGGGGGTCAAAATGTGAGTCGGGGTTGGTCGAGGGGTAAGTGAGGTGGTGGTGTCGGGTTTGGTCGGGGGGGTGAGGTGGGGGTGTCAGGTTTGCTCTCTGTCCCCATCCAACGGACCCCGCACTCGCTCAGCTGTCTGCCCCCTCCCCACCTCCGACTGACCCGAGCAACACCGGGTATTTTCGCTAGTAAGAAATAAAAGAAATAATGATGTAACCCTTCTGCCCATCAGAGTTGGCAGCAACAAGGGCCGGGTTCAGTATCCAGGGGTTCCATTCTAAGGACACAATACAAAACCGGCTCGAGCCCCCACCCAGTGACCTGGGACAACAATATACCACCCTTCTGGGCGCCTCTAAGAGGCAATACTTCCCCTCTCGCAAGCACAGAGTCTGAGTGTACCAAAACCCCTTTAATGACAGAGAGAAACACTGTGGCATATTATTGGGTAAATACCACAAACAAAAGTCACAACCCAAACCATGAACCAGAATCCCCCCCCACACACACACACACACACTCACACGCCAATGGGCAGTGTCCTTTCCCTTGGGTTCTTGAGTCCCACAAGCCCCAAAGTCCCCAAAGTCCAACAGCCCCAGCAGAGTTCAAAAGTTCATAGCGGAGTTGTACCTCCTCACCGAGGGGGGGGCAGGTTATGGGGCACCTTACGTGGTCAGAGGCCAACTGCCCCGCCTCTCCAGTCATGCTGGTCACTCCACTAGCCACCCTGCTAGCCGACACAGGAACTGCTCTGGCAGCCGTCTCAGGAACAGGTCCACTCGCCGGCACAGGAACTGCTCTGCCAGCAGTCTCTGGAATGGGTCCACTCGCCAGCACCAGAACTGCTCTGGCAGCGGTCTCAGGAACAGGTCCACTCACCGGCACAGGAACTGCTCTGCCAGTGGTCTCTGGAACGGGTCCACTCACCCACACAGGAACTGCTCAGGGCCCCCCACTTAAGATAAAGCTCAGTGATTTTTCAGCTCTTAAGTGATTTCAGCTCATAGTGGGGGGCCTTAGTGCAGAAGCACCACCAGACCCAAAGCAACTTCAGCTCAGTAAGCTGAAGTTGGACTCCTAAAGGAAGCAAAAGTCAGCTCTAACATTCCACAGGGGAGAGAGGCCAGGTACAATACACCTGTGAGGCCCTCAGACAAGGCCCTGACCACAAGGTCTAGGAGCCTGTCCACAGCCTCTCTCAATTCAGTGAGTTTTGAAACCCCTGTCCCTTGTCTAGTGAACGCTACCCAGCTGATGGCGAGTCCCTCCAGCATGCCAAAGGCCAAATCAATGTCCCAACCCCTCATTCACATAAACAGGTTAATCAGCACTCTATCATTCTTGCCCCAATACTACAGAAACTGGGGGTCCCACAGTAGCCAAAGTGATCATTTTGGCTGTTAGAGTGCAGGCCAGGTGCGGTGGGTGTGTCTAAGCAAATCAGGTGTTATTTTCCAAAAGCTACTGCAATTTCTGCAAATCACCACTGGATGTCACCCATACTGACACTGCAAAGTCATTGCAATTCCTGCAATTCCCTGACACTGCTTACATCGATAATTGCTTCTTTCTACACGTTCCCTAATCTACTTACATATTTGAGGCTTCAGATAAGTAGGTTTGAGGTATGAACTGATGATCTATGATCATACCTGGCTTAAAGCTGCTTACAGCTTTGCTGCTCTGTCTCTCTGCTCACTCCCGGAGAACAACAACACGCAGAGAAAGGGAATTTTCGCCCCAATTTTAAAAAGTTCTAGCCCTGCCATTGGCTCTTTTGGTCATGTGCCCACTCCTTTTCCTTCACCCTTTGTTAACTCTTTAAAGTAAGCAGAGAACAGCTACTAAGAGGACTTTTATATCTAACTGGCTGGCTAGGTGTCCATAAAAGGGAGCTACCTCCCCACTTCATTTGTCACAGAGACCATTGACAGATCTGCTAGGGCTTTAAACCTTGCACAAAGAAGGACTGGGACACCAGGCACATGTTCCTGCTCATGGAGGTGACACTGCAACCTGCATCTGAGCCAGGCCGGTCAAACTTGGCACCAAGTGCCTCGGGGTCTGTAAGGAGTGTTGCTACTGTACCAGCGACCCAGCACCAATCCCCATCCCCAATGCCTATAAAAAGGCATAAGAAACAGACGGCCAAAAGGGGGTGATCCCGGCACTGAAGACAGACAGGCCTGGGGTGCAGAGTAGAGTGTGTTCTGAGCCAAAGCACTCCTCTGCCTTGGTACTGCAGAAGTCAGCACCTTTCACTCTGGCATCTAGATAGGCACCAACATCTCTGGCACTCTGGAGCCGCAAACTAAATTTATGCAAACTAGATAGGATCTGAATTAGCAATTTTGCACCCTGACTGATTATTCTTGTATACTTGACAGTATTCTTGCCAGCAAGCTAAAAAAGTATGGATCAGAAGAATGGACAATAAGGTGGATAGAAAACTGGCTAGATCATCGGGCTCAACCAAAATGCATGCCACAGTGCTCTTTTATTGCTTGTGTCCATTCCCACTACCTACTATATACATATAGCTACAAACTATATCAACAGTTCAATGTCTAGCTGGCAGATGGTATCAAGTGGAGTGCCCCAGGGGTTGGTCCTAGAGCCGGTTTTGTTTCTCCAGCACGAAGGTGATGATGGGCGCAGACACCAGGAGGAGCAGGACTAGGGTGCAGCGGGCAGCCCAGATGGTGAGGGACATGACCGGCCCTGCAACATGGAAAGGGACCTGGTGACAACCATCTCCAAAGCAGTGTGTGGGACTGCAGTGCCAGTGCTAGACACAGAGCAGCTGCTGTGTAGTGGGGACCCCGTGTGAGCTCCTGGAGGCCTAGATCTAAGGGGGAATCATGCTGCAGGTAGGCACACGCCCTGGCACAGCTGCTGGCAACCCGCCACCTGCTCCTTCCCTGAGGCTCCCACTGCCTTCTTCCTGCCAGTACGTCCACCATTACCCCCCTCTGGAAGTCCCCGCTGCTCACCGCACCCCTCCTCCTCTTGGGAGGGGGAGTGAGGAGGGATGACAAGTCAGCGGTGGGAGGGCGGGAGAGTCTAGTTGGGTAGTGAAGTGGCTCAACTGGACTGACTCAGTGCTGGGGAGCTGGAGGCTCAAGGGGGAGGGGGAGGGTGGGAGTCAGTGGCTTAGGCCAATGCTGGAGCTGGCCTGGCTCAGGCGGGGGGGGGGGGGGGGCATTCAGGGGTGCTGGTCCTGGCGCTTGGCTCAGCTCATTCTTGGGGGTGGCGCTCGGCCTGGTGTATTTGAGGGGAGGGTGCTGGAGCTCCTCTGGTTGCAAGGGGGGCGCTCAGGACTCCTCCTGTTAAGGGGGATTTCTGGGCTCTGGTGTGCAGAGGGTGGGGCCTTGGATGGAAAAGGTGGGGCCAGTGGGCTAGCCTCCTCAAATCAGGGGTTCTCCTGCTGCACATGCACCCGGGGTCAGTTTGGCCCAGACTTTATGTCCTGAGGTCGGAGCTGGGAGCACAGAGCCGGGCTCTGATAATCAGGGTGTGACAGAGCAATAGCCCGTTACTTGGGCGGGTCGGCTCCTCCCCTCCTCCGCTGCTGCTCACGCTGCCTGTGGGACAAGGGCAAAGAGAATCGCACCGTGTGGGAGAGACGCCTGCAGCCTCCCCAGGGACCCACCTCCCAGAGACAGACAGAGCGGTTCTGACAGCCACTGGGGGCAGATCCCTACCGGGTGTAAATCAGCATCACCCTGCTGGAGTCCATGGGCCAGATCCCCAGCTGGTGTAAATTGGCATCCCTCCACTGGAGCACTGGAGTCCACAGGGCCCTGCCAGTTTACACCAGCTGAGGCGCTGGTCCCCAGACTCTCTCTTGCTCTGAGTGTCACACTGAGTTTCCCCACTGCAGACTCCGCGAGGACGTCACCGTCCATTTAACAAACCCTCATGTCACTGTTCCCTGGCCCCTGGCACTGAGGTCGAAGCTCCATGGGGGTGAAAATGCCCCAGGAAGCCCTGAGCCCGGATTTCCCTACCCTCTCCCACCCCCCCACCCCCACCCCCACCCCCACCCCCACCCCCCAGTCAGACATGCTTCTTTATGGAGCACCCTTGAGAATCTGTATGCTCTGGAAACTTCCCCAAAGGGGCTCACTGAGTGGCTCTGTCAGATCTCCCAAATCTTACATGTTACGTTCATTGAGCAGCTCTGTCCCCCTACGTAGAAACATGGTGTCCTGGAGCCTGGGGGTGGCCCTCAGCTACAAGCTAGGAGACCCCATGTTCCAGACCCAGCTCTTCCACTGAGTGTTATTAACTTCTCTGTGCACTTCACAGCCAAGCTACTAGCCAAGTGCTCATGTCCCTAAGTATAGGTGACAGCTGTCATTCATCCCTTCTACGTATAATGAAGGGTTGCACAAGGTCACATGAGGCAGAGCTGGGAACAGAGGGGTGGGTCCTAACACGGCAAACACCCAATTCAGCCACTTTGTCTTGCTGCCTTTAAGAGGGAACTTGTCAGAATTAATTGCTGGGCTATATGGCCTCTAACACTTACCACATTCTGTTCCCAGAGCCTTGAAGTGACCCCAGGAGCCCTGGGAACCAACAACCTACTCCTGTCTCACTAACACTCATGTGATCCACTGACAAATCAGATGTTACATCTGCCACTAGGGGGTGGTGGACATGGAGGATAAAAACCTACTTCTTCTCCTCGGTACCCTGCCGCAGAGCTATCTCCATCAGGGTTCTCTCTCTGCCATTGCAGGGATGTTTGTACTCACTCTGACGTTCACTGCCCTTACCGGTGAGGCTGAGGTGCTGGGCAGGGCTGAGCTGGGATCTGTTCACCCGGTTGTAGCTGTCCTTGATCTCGTACCCACAGGAGTAATTCCCAGAGCTCCCCCTGGACACCACATGGTCATAGTTGTAGGTGAGCTTCTCCACTGAGCCCGTCTGAGACAAAATCTCCTTCCCATCCTTACAGAAGATGACATGGGTGGCCAGGGCCCGTGAGAACACAGAGCACTGGAGCTGCACAGAGACCCCTGGGTGTGTGGACGTCTGGCTCAGGTAGAGAGTGGGGGCACGGAGAGTACCTGGGAAGAGGAATGGGTCAGAGCTGTCAGTGGGGCCATAAGTGGGGCCTGTTTCAGGGGGAGCCCAGGGAGCAGTTTGCCAAAGGAAGCTGGTTACTGTGGAAGCAGGTCGCAGTTGCTAAGAGCACGATGACCCTGCAATCAAAACCCACAGCTGGCCTGTGCCAGCTGACTCAGGCTTATGGGGCACAGGCTACGGGGGCGTTTACGTGGCACAACCCAGCTGCGGGTGTCTAATTGCAATGTAGACATACTCTGCCTGCTG
Organism: Sternotherus odoratus; assembly: GCA_032164245.1. Classification (NCBI taxonomy): domain Eukaryota; kingdom Metazoa; phylum Chordata; order Testudines; family Kinosternidae; genus Sternotherus; species Sternotherus odoratus. Next base: position 654,978 of record JAVMKO010000209.1, read on the forward strand.
AAGAGCTGCAGGGTCCCTGCAATGTCACTGGAACAGGCTCGTGTTTCAGCACAGCTGGGTACCGGGGGGATAATGTCAGATCTGAGACTGTCAGCTCTTCGGGGGCAGGGGCCAGAGCTTCACATAGGGGTGGGCAGCACCTGGCACGATGGGGCCCTGATCTGTGGGAGGGGCATCTGGGGCCACAGTAATAATAGTAATTAATAATAATCTGTTTGTGGATTTTTTATTAGTATATTCCCCTCTTGCATGAGAGAGAGAAAGAGAGGTGAATTTTTCTGGGGACAGACAGACGGACTCACCGGGAGCTGAGCAGATCTGGCTGCTGGGTCTCAGCGCTGCGAACAGAAAGGAGACGTGCGGTTAGTGCTGGAGATAAAATCTCCCCCTTGTCTGATGTGCCTCTTGAGGGACAAAATCTGTCTTTAGTAGATATGAAAAAAGAATCCGGATTCATGTTCAGTGAAGAAGCAAACCAGGCAGGACCTTAGCTATGGGGCGCGTCAGATTCCTCGCACACACAGACCTTGGCTGAGCTGGGAACCACCTTTCCCTTCAGCTCTCTAGAGGGATAGATTCTCAGCTGGTGTAAACTGGCATTGATTCCAATGGAGCTGCACTGATTTACACCAGGTGAGGATCTGGCCCAGTAGCTCTCAGACGCGGCGTTTCTACTGGTTCCTCTTTCCCTTCCACTAAAGAGGATTTGCCAGCAGTCTGGGCCAGGTGTTGTTCTTCGTTCTGTTTCCTCCCAACCTGCTACGACTTAGCACTGGATTCCTGCATACTCACCACTAAGCAAGAGGCCCAGAGACAGGATCATCCGGGCGGTGGGGGGAACCGATCAGAATGGAAACAGCCCAGCGATGTCTGCTGCTGATGGAGTCGGGAGGGGACAATCCTCAGTTGCTCCCTGGTCCCACCCAACCCCCCAGCTCTGCTTGACTTCAGCAGAAGTGAAGCTCTGGTCTCTGTCTGCTCCAATCTGCTCCCGTCTAGTCCCCAGAGCTTGATATTCCAGCCAGCCCCTCTCCCTGCTCCCAGGCTCCCTGGGGTCTGTAGAACGCAGGCAGCAGAGACATCACAGCCTCCCTCCGACATGCTCTGTCCCTCATTGGGTCTGATATTCGTCACATCTCCCCGTTTCCTGCCCCGCACCACCTCCCTTTCCCCGCCCCCGCCACAGCATCTCTATTTTGGGTTGTAAGATTGAGAACCAAAGGGGCCTGGTTTGCTTGTTGAGTCTAAACATACCACTGAGGAAACACCCCCCCCCCATCCCATTTCACTGCCTGGGGACCGAGACAGTCTCCTGGCTAAAGGCACAGCTGGGCCAAGGTGAAAGATCACTGGGTGATTGGGGGGGGGGGAGGGCTGGGATGTTGGATGAGCCTGAACCTTTTGCCTCCAACCTGGTGTCCAGTCCCTGGTCAGAAGGACCCAGCTCCCCCTAGAGAAATTAACTCTCTGGGCTTAAGGGTGACATAAATGGGGTTTGGGCCTCATGTGGGACCCACTGCACATGGGTGAATTATCCTTTTCCTTCCCCCCACCCCCTCACCACCACAGAATAGCTACTATGGGACTGTGATGACTCACCACCTGCTTAATATCCTTTGCCTTCCTCAAAACTCAGATCCAGTCATTTCTACCCATACTATACTGACTGTCCCCCTCACCCTATTCTGGGCTCCTGAGGAGTCTGCTGTCCCTGCTGATAGATGGAAACAAGGTCCCTTCCTGGTATCTTCTGCATCCCTCTTCATTCTGCTGCCCCTGCTGAGAGAGGGGTATCAGGACACTGACGGACGGGGAAGAACACAAGGCAATTGAGAAAGAGCATCCAGAAGTGACCTCTGAGCAGGTGGGAGCAAGAATCAGTGTGACTAAGCAAGTAGGGGACCAGGGGAAAAGGCCAAAGAAACATTTGGGAAAGAAAGAAAGTCTTGTGAGTAGATGTGAGCACCTCTGTGGGAAGCCAAAAAGCCGCAGTCCTTAAGGGAGATCTGTCAGGAGCACAAGGCAGAGTCGTTTAGCCTAGGAACTTTACAGACGAATTTATGCAGAATTGGATTGTCCTGGGATGATGGCTGGTCACCTTTCACCCTTGGGATGGAGTCAGCTCTGCAAAGCAGCTGGACAGGGGACATTTTGGTGGAGCTCAGATGCATGGGGAATGGTCAGCAGAGCCCAGATCCTCAGGGGCTGGTCCAAGGAGCACACTGGGAGAGGACCTGCCATAAGCAGAGCCCAGAAGACAGAAGGCTGGAACTGGATAAATATTTTTTCAATTTTTAACATCACTGTTTCAAAATCTTTTGTGAAAAATATTCCCCCCCTTTTCTCCTCCTCTCTTGGTGGCAAAATGATAAAAATGGAGGGAGGGGAAATCCCCCCAAAATAATGAAAACTGTTAAAAATCTCTTAAAAGTGTGTGTGTGTGGGGGGGGGTTTAAATGAAAATGTTCCTTTTTTTCTTTAATTTTCCAATATTGTTTTTACAAACCCCCCCAAAAGAGATTTAATGTTTTCCTTGAAAAAAATGGAAACTTTGGAAATAATGAAAATGTTTGACAAAACTCTGACTTTGAAAATGATGTGCTTTTTAAATCACAGCACTTTGGTGGCTCAGCCCAGAGTGACCCCAGGACTGTGGTTCAGGCTGAGCTGTTGGCACCCTTGGGTGCTTGGGGCTCAGACAATGCTGCCCAGAAAGGGGCTGATCCAAAGCCCCTTGGTGTCAATGGAAACACTCCACTGGCTTTGGGATAAGGCCTCTGTGTCATGGTTCTCTTGTGACAGCTTTCATCTGGAGTGACCTGGACCCAGACCCACCAAGGTACAGGTTCAGGGAAAGTCTACGCCATGAGCGGGTGCAATGCTTAATTTGTAATCAAAGAGGTGTTAGGGCTCAAGCAATTTTTTTACATTCATAGCTGATGCATCAAGCCCAGAGGTGCCGGGGTTCAGCCCCGGCACAAATTAACACTGGGAGGGTGAAGGGGAGGTTAATGACAGGACCATGCACAATGCGAAATGGGATGTGAAGAAGGGAAACTCACCCTGCCCCGCTCAGCCAGTGCTCCAAACGCAGATGATACATGCAGCAAGAGCACCCACAGAGTTAGTTCGTCTTCCTGCACAAACCCTACAGCTCCCTCACTCGCACAGACCTTGAAAGGAGAAGAGAGACGGCTCCACACAGGAAGTAATGAGCAGGGAGTCACTGTGCCTCAGTGGGTCACAACTGAGAATACCGGATTCAGGACAAACTGCTGAGAAATAGGGCAGGCACACCCCAAAACTGGTGATTATTCCTCCATAAGTTATATCAAACCAGCAATAAAAGTAAATTTCTTTCTCATCACACTGGCTAACAAGAAGTCAGAAATGCAACCTTCTTAGGGATTCCAGTCCTTGTTTCAACACCCAGACACCAAACTTAAAGAGGAGTGGTTATTTAAAACCAATTTCATCAACCAAAGAGTGCTGCTGATCCCAGAGAACCAGCTACATATCCAGCTCAGATCACTCAGATCTTACCCAATAATCATTCTGTTCCCAATCCTTTGTATTTAATATCTAAAGGGTTATTTAGAAGAGAAAAGAAAGGTGAGAGTTAAAATTGGTTAAAGGAATCAAATACATATAATTACAAAGTTTTTGCATCAAGCTTGAAGCAATGATGGAATAAACTGATGACTTGTTACGTCTCTGATTCAAGAATAGCAGCTGTGTTAGTCTGTATCCGTAAAGAAAGTGAGGAATAGTTGTAGCACCTTAGAGACTAACTAGTTTATTTCAGCATAAGCTTTCGTGAGCTATAGCTCACTTCGCTGGATGCATAGAATGGAACAGAAGTAAAATGCAAAATGCATAGAATGGAACAGAAGTAAAATGCAAAATGCATTTTACTTCTGAACATTCTATGCATCCAATGAAGTGAGCTATAGCTCACGAAAGCTTATGCTGAAATAAACTAGTTAGTCTCTAAGGTGCTACAACTATTCCTCGCTTTCTGTTAAGTCTCTGGTTTCTTCCAAATAATTGGAAGGTCCTAAGGCCCTTGGTTAGAATGCTCCCATTTGTATAAGTCCAGAGATCAGAGCAGGAAAGAGTCAACATGGAGATGTTTCAAGGGCCTTTTGCAGCTTCTGCCATGTGGAGGGAAATTCACTGTTCCAGGCAAAACCTTCAGCACAGTTTGTGGAAAAGAAAAAGCAGTTCAGTACACAAGATGGAGTTCAGTACCACATGATCAAGTCACATGCATGCATTGTTGAGTCATAGCAGCCATTACCCGTAGTATGGCTTTCTCAGGAAAGTCCATCAGGTGTGGATAAGCTTCCTTCATGACCCATTGTGTGGGTCCAGTGGTGAGCTCTCGCTAGGCCTCACACTGACCCATTGTGTTCATAATATCTCCTTCACAATGTGCCAACTAGAGTGGATGTAAATACCTTGTGGGTGTTACCCAGAAGCAAACACATTTGAAATACAGGTATACAGCCAATATTCATAACTAGCATAAGTGCCCGGCGTTGCTCGGGTCAGTCGGAGGTGGGGAGGGGGCAGACAGTTGACACCCCCTGACCAACCCCAACACCCACCCTTCACCCAACCTGACATCTTCCCACCCCCCCGACCAACCCCAAGACCCCCCGGCTCACTTACCCCCCGACCAAACCCGACAACCCCACCTGACCCCCCAAAACAAACCCGACACCCCCACCTCACCCCCCGACCAAACCCGACACCCCCACCTCACTCCCTGAGCAAACCCGACACCCCCACCTCACCCCCCCGACCGAACAGTGTATTTAATAATCTGTGTGCTACACAGTGCACCGTGAGCCGGGGGGGGGGGGTGTCGGGTTTGGTCGGGGGGTCAGGTGGGGGTGTTGGGTTTGCTTGGGGGGGTCAGGTGGGGTTGTCGGGTTTGGTCGGGGGGTAAGTGAGCCGGGGGGGTGTAGGGTTTGGTCTGGGGGGGTGGGAAGGTGTTGGGGTGGGTGAGGGGTGAGTGTTGCGGTTGGTCAGGGGGTGTTGCGGTTGGTGGGGGGTTGAGGTGGGGGTGTCAGGTTTGCTTGGGGGGATGAGGTAGGGGTGTCGGGTTCGGTCGGGGGTAAGTGAGCCGGGGGGGTGTCGGGTTTGGTCTGGGGGGGTGGGAAGGTGTTGTGGTGGGTGAGGGGTGAGGTGTGGGTGTTGGGGTTGGTCAGGGGGTGTTGTGGTTGGTGGGGGGGTGAGGTGGGGGTGTCGGGTTTGCTTGGGGGGGTGAGGTGGGAGTGTCGGGTTCGGTCGGGGGGTAAGTGAGCCGGGGGGTGTCAGGTTTGGTCTGGGGGTGTTGCGATTGGTGTGGGGGGGGTGAGGTGGGGGTGTCAGGTTCGGTCAGGGGGTAAGTGAGCCAGGGGGTGTCGGGTTTGGTGTGGGGGGGTGGGAAGGTGTTGGGGTGGGTGAGGGGTGAGGGGTGGGTGTTGGGGTTGGTCAGGGGGTGTTGCGGTTGGTGGGGGGGTGAGGTGGCGGTGTTGGGTTTGGTCGGGGGGTAAGTGAGCCGGGGGGGGGGGGTGTCGGGTTTGGTCTGGGCACCCACCCCAACACCTTCCCCCCCCCCAGACCAAACCCAACACCCACACCACACCCCTCACCCCCCCGACACCTTCCCACCCCCCAGACCAACCCCGACACCCCCCGGCTCACTTACCCCCCGACCAAACCCGACACCCCCACCTCACCCCCCCAAGCAAACCCAACACCCCCACCTCACCCCCCCACCAACCGCAACACCCCCTGACCAACCCCAACACCCCCACCCCACCCCCCCGACCGAACCCGACACCCCCACCTCACTTACCGTCCCACCAAACCCAACTCAGATCCGTCGCAGGCGGGGAGGGATTCCGGAGACCTTCGCAGGTGGGGGGGGGGGGGCACAGAGCTGATGGAGTCCGGGGTTGAGGTGGGAGGGGCAGAGAACTGAGGGCTCTCCGGGGTTCCGTTGGGAGGGGGGAGGGGCAGAGAACGGAGGGATCTCCGGGGTTCCGTTGGGAGGGGGGAGGGGTAGAGAACTGAGGGATCTCTGGGGTTCTGTTGGGAGGGGGGAGGGGCAGAGAACTGAGGGATCTCCGGGGTTCCGTTGGGAGGGGGGAGGGGCAGAGAACTGAGGGATCTCCGGGGTTCCGTTGGGAGGGGGGAGGGGCAGAGAACTGAGGGATCTCCGGGGTTCCGTTGGGAGGGGGGAGGGGCAGAGAACGGAGGGATCTCCGGGGTTCCGTTGGGAGGGGGGAGGGGCAGAGAACTGAGGGATCTCCGGGGTTCCGTTGGAGGAGGGAGGGGTGAGCTGAGCGAGTGAGGTGTCTGTTGGAGGGGGGTATTATGACATCATCACCACCTAACCGCCCAGCCGATGTGATTGGCCCTGAAAGACTTTCACCCCTGGGGGGCGTCAGAGGTGAGATCCGAAAATTTTTCGACCCTTACCAGCATCTAGACCCCAAGACCCCTCACTGTACCAAATTTCAAGTCTCTGGCTCAAACGGTGCGGGAGGAGTTCGCAAGTCATACGTACATACATACATACATACATACATACACACATACATACACCACTTGACTTTTATATATATAGATTTCAGATACAAAAATGATGCATTCAATACGAAAAGGATGGTCACATTCAGCAAACCATAACTTTTCCATGGACACCATATATGGCATACTTTGTACAAGATTTCTTGTGATTCTATAACAGTGGTAGCAACAATGATCTAAATGGTCATATTTTAATCATATAATGTCACACAGGGCTCCTCTCTGTTAATGCTTTAAGAGAGACTTGAAGGAGTCCTCTGCACAGAGCTGGCAAGAGAGACAGAAATCTATACATGTCTATGATAGGGGATAGAGATATACAGTATATAGAGAGATAGATATCCCAAAAGCCTGGCTAATAATGAGCAACCTGGTATCTGCCTGGCAGGCCAATGATCCTGGACTATTTTATCCGAAGAGGGGAAGTGCCTAGATTTGGGAAAACATCAGAGACACAAGCTGGGAAATCTGCCATTAGGGATTTAATTGATCTTGCGGACAGTCCCATCCCCTGTTACTTCTGGGATCACAACTTGCCTCCTTTCACTGGCCCATACCCCAGGGCAAGCAGGGCAGAATTAGACCCATCTCCCCAGTCCTGCAGAGGATATTGATGGAGCTAGATGCTGCGGGCGTAGAGAGCAATTGGCTGCTGCTCAGTGACTCTTTGTGCACAAAATCCAGCTGCTCTATGCAGCTGCATAAGGAGGGACCAGTAGGATGAGCCGTCAACACCCTGAGCATCTGCAGGGTCTCCTGTGCAGACACCTCTTCCACTGCCCAGTGGTGAGCTCTCGCTAGGCCTCACACCGAGCTAGCAGACCAGCGGAGCAGGAGTGTATCACACACTATGATGTGGGATTGAATAGCACGCTATCACAATGTTATTTTTGTCCTCACACGTTAATCTGCCTCATTCTCGCTCTCCATTTAGTCTGTTCTCATGGGGTTTCCAGGGCAGTTTATTTTCATAGTCGTACATTTAAAGGTCAGAAGGGACCTATGGAACCATCTCGTCAGAGCGTCTGCACAGCCCAGGCCAGAGAGCCTCCCCCAAGGATCTCTGCATTGAGCTGCTAATTCCTGGCTGAGCTAGAGCACATCTGGTAGAAAGAGACGTCCCCTCTCATCACAGTTTAAAGATCCTAAACTGGTTCCCATTTCTGAACACTAAGAAGTCTGTCACTGATCAGTGAAAGAGAGGACCAGGGGGAAGGGAGATGCTGGGCTGGGACAGAGCAACCGGAAATGGGTCCTGAGATTTAGCTCCAGCTGTGAGTCCTAACCTGACCTTCCCCAGAGTTTGGGGGTGTGGACTCAAGGTTCTGGTTTGAGCTGGTGATAAAGACCGTTCTAGGCCATGCAGTTAGGATCTAAACTCTCCTCAAAGTCTGGGTGTGGGGACTCTCAATCCGAGACCAGAAACACAACAGGTACCAGATATGGTGATTCAGAGCCTGATCAAGGAAGGGAAGATGTTCAATCTCGGGTGGCTGAGCCACCTAAAGGTGAATGGACAAGAGGGATGGGATGAGGTGGAGGGATGGGATGAGGTCTTGGCAGAGATTTCAGGAAGCTCAGTAGATATGGTATGTACCCAAAGCCAGACCCTGACAGCCTGAGCAGATCAGTAAGGCCACAGACATCCCCAGAATAGACTTTGGCAAAGGATGCTGGGAGGTTTAACACTCTAATCAGGAGTATAACCCACAGCAGCTTGTCAGGGCAGGGATCGATGGGGCTGTATGATACCCAACTGTATAGCACCATACACACCAATGGCACTGAGGAAACAACACATTCATAGTGATGACTGCACCAGGGCTGCCTGGCAATTTTACACCAACACCTTGTTTTGATAGAAAACCAATTTTTGACAACTTTTATTTATTTATTTATTTGCAGCAGTCTCTGCTTTCCTTGAACATTTTTTATTTTTCATTAGAAAAGCAAACGCCCCAAAATATTTCATATTTTGGAAGTTTTCAGGACAGCAGAGCTGTGTAGCTGGAAAGCGTGTTTCTCTCATCAGCAGAAGTTGGTGCAATAGAAGGTTTGACCTCATCTGCCTTGTCTGGCTAATAAAAACCAGATACACCCAACAAATGGGGACCCCACAGTCCCTGGGCCAGCTGGTCTCCAGGCTGGATCACAAAGATGGGAATTTTGCCTGGTGCCTCCCTAGTGTCTCTTCCCCACACTGTCTTCAGAGAAGGTGACCCCTACTCTGAGGTTGCAAGACACATCCTGGAGCTGAGCGTCTGCCCAGTGTCAGTGTCTGGGGTTTCATCCATTTCTGGTGGGTGTGTTTCACAGATGTTGCTGCTGGGTCTTCACGTTCTGGGATGTCACTGGGTCTGTGTGTTATTGTAGGTCACTTGTGGGTGGAACTGATGTTTTGGGCTGGCAGCAAACTGGAAACTCAGAGCAGGTGTTTGGGTCGGGTCCAAAAGCATTTGAAATTTGTCAGTAAATCAGGAAAATCTGTTTCGGGTCATAGAAAACTTTTCATTCAGGGCAGCTTCCCAACAGTGTCTGCTCCTCCCAAGCTTTGCCCAGGGATGAGGGAACTTGTCCGGGACGTGGAAGACTCACATTTGCAACCCCACTTTGGAGTAGAGTCTTGAATTCAGCATCTGTGTCCTAACCCCCAGGATACAGGCCATTCTGCTTCTGAAGCAGCTCCACTTTGCATAACTACTTAAATATTAATTGGGCTACAGAGCAAGCAAACAAGACTATATAGACTGGGGACTGAGGAGCTCAGCTGGGTGGTAGGAGCTATGGATTCAAATCACTCCTCTGAATGAAGAAGAGAGAAGATTTGAGTCAGCGTCTCCTAGCTCCCAAGTGCCTTAATCCCCTGGCTGGACTTTTCTGCTCTTTGGCCAAGGAATGACAAATTGTTAGCTGGTGTTTAGGGGTCAAACATACACTTCTGAAGCTGGCCTGAAAAAAGAGGAAGAGCTTTCTCCTGCTAAAATTCACTTTGGTTGGCCAAAACTGCATTTTTTGACAAATAAAGTATTAGTGTAGAAATTTTCTACCAGCTTTACTTGTGAGAACACAGTTTATTTTGGGGGGGATTGTTTGGGACTACACACAATGCAGTTTGTTTGAAGGTTTGTGACTGCTGGGCTTGCAATTTTATTTTTGCAGGTGCATCCATGAGCACTGGGACACTTTCCATGTGAGATTGTTATTGTAGGGTTGTCCATGAGTACTGAGGTTTCTCATATGCTGGGGCTGTCTGCACACTGGTTTGTTATTAAAGGGTCTTTTTGTGAGCTGTGGGGGCCAGGCCTGCTGGTTAGTTATTGTAAGATTGCTTGTGAATGTTTGTGCTGCAGTTGCACTAGATAGCTAGTGTAGGGTTCTTTATGAATGCTGGGTGTGTTGTTAATAACAACATGGAAGTGGAATGAGAATCCCCAGTTGTTTCCATGTGTAAATTGCCACCCTGGTTAAAGTGAAACACCTCCCACCCCACCCTACCCCCCCGTGGGATGAGGCTGTTCTGTGGGGCAGGGGAGGTGATGTCACTGTTGGGAGGGGGAACTTCCATGTACTTCTCTGCTTTGACTCCCCAACTCTGCCCCTAAGCAGAAACTCCTCATCTCCCCCAGTCATCCCTTGCAGGGTTAATTTCTTTTAGAAACCCTGGTGCTGGGACAAGGGCTGGTCTGTGGGCTTGGGCCCAGCCCCACAAAGGCACCCCGTTTCTCCTTGACCAGAGTGAGTGAGCAGCTGAACCCATCCATAGCTGGGAAGAGCAAACCTAGTGAGTGTCCTCTCACATCAAGACTCCCCCACACTGTGATATGTGACTGAGGGGAGCAGGGGCAGTCACAGCAGTGGCCACATCCTGAATGTGCTGCTGGAGGAAATGTGGCTGCGCCCTATACCAGTGTCTGTGCCCTGGAGCAGAAGCCAAGGCCCTTGAACCCAAGATGTCAGGGAATACCAAGGAGTGGCAGCCCAGATCCCCGAAGCTGCAGTGAGCAGGAGCAAAGGCAGTGAGGTGAGTGCACTGGATTATTAAATCATTTTTACTGGTTTTTACCAATGTCAGCACTGTTTTAAACTTTTTTTCCCCAATGATGTTACTTCTTCTCTACACTTGTGGTTGTCTTTGTGGGGTCAGACCCTGTGTCTGTGCACTTACTGGTGTGCTATCATTTCCATGTCTGCTTTCAGATTTGTGCTGGTTATTAATACCCCTATGAAGCACACAGATGTTATTTGCCCTGGCTTTAGAGGGGCAAACTGAGGCACCCAGACAGGCAGGGACTTACCAAAGCTCACAGGGTGAGTCAGTAGCACAGCTAGGAATAGAAACAATTAGCCTCATGATCCTTCTTCCCACCCTCTGCAATAGAAAGTCTTGTGTTATCAGTGCACTGAACTGACACCATTGGTGATGGAAGCAAAACATAATCGGGAGCTGGGAGCTGTCTGGATTAGGGTACAGTGGTACACGAGAACCAGGCTTGTGTTAACGACATTTGTGTTTTGAGAGTGGAAAGAATGGTGAATATTGTGTTTTTGAGTTTGGTTTAATGAAACAAAGCCAGGGTTGTAATGTCTAGTGGGTGATGGACTCTTTGGCATATTTATTGTACGATTTGTAGTTCTCAAAGCTTTATGATAAGCTACTGAAAAATGGGTATTTTAATAATTTTTTTCCTGGGAAAATCTCTCACTTTTCTCTATACTCCTCCAGTGGAAGATTCAATCAGGTATATGGTCCACATTTGTATGTATCATTTCATCTATAACAGGAATTCCAAGAGTACCCATTTTAGGTCAATTCATGGCATATAAAAATACTTTAAAAAGGTGTTGGGATTTTGTGGTTCCCCATAAGTCAGAGACCAGGCAGAATCAAGGGCTTTTTTAATTGAATTGAATTGAATAAAATACCATGTGCACAAGGAGGAAGAGCCCCTGCTAACAAGAATCAGCCAGAGTCTCTCCAGCCAGAAGCCCCGCCCCTTCACTCCACTTATTGAGCTCACTCCCCCTCCCTCTGGGTGGTGAGTGATTCCAGAATGTTCCTAGGGTGGCGAGCCACAGCATGTCTCTCTATACATATGTATCTTCCAAATAACATTTTGTTTAAACTGAACACAAACACCCTTCAAAGGAAACATTAAATTTGTGTGTCAATCTCCCCACTCACAGTTTAGCTACCAATTAAATTAAGGCTTTAATTCTGAGTACGAGTGTCCATACAGGAATTTAATGTAGTATAACCAATCCACTTTAAATTCATACCTTTAGATAATTCACATAATTTTTCCTGAGCATCCCTGTGTAGATAAAACCTTAAAGGCTCCAACACCAGGAAGCAAATACAAAGAACCCAACACTGATTATTTTTAAAAGTCGCTTGTTTTTTTAAGCCAATCTCATGATTTGGGTGGCCTGTGACTTGTGATTTTTGAGTGCTGGGGGTGGCAGAGCTAAGGAAAAGCTGAGAGGAAGGAAAGGAAGTGGGTTATCGTCTGCATAAATCTGCAGCAGAAGACTCTGATCAGAAAGATCCCGGGGGGTGACGTTCCCTCCAAAGAATGAGGCTGGTGGTCACTTGTATCTGAAAACACACTTTATTCAGAGCATGCAAGCATGGGTAGTTCGCAAGGAGCTACAAAAATGGGGGTGCATCCCAGTGACTTTTTATCAGAAAACACGGTATATAGAATTTTTATACAGCAAGGGATCCTAACCTATCAGGGGCTAGTAATCTTTATCTATAACCTATCATTCTACAATTCAAGCTGTTCACGTACACATCAGGCATCCAGCAGGCATTTTTCATGAGCTCTAGAAGCTTCTAATTACAATGGCCCTAGTTTGCACATTCCATATCTATTTCTAAAAAAAACGTAACCTTCCTGCAAAGTAACCTCTTATCTCATAAGACAGAAGGGGCCTCTCTGTCTCTCATCTCTGGATACTTTTGAAATCCCCTAATCAGCAAAGGTAACAAAGAGTCCTGTGGCACCTTAAAGACTAACTAAAGTATTGAAGCATAAGCTTTCGTGGGCTAATACCCACTTCGTCGGATGCAAGCAGTGGAAGTGTCCAGGGGCAGGTATAGATAAGTAGGCATGAACTAGGTAGGAGGTAACAAGGTTAGTCCAATCAGCCTGAACCAGCTTGTTATCTCAAATCAGGGAGGGTGAGGTATTCCTCTAGCAGATGAATTGGAGGTGTGAACTCGGATTCCCTAATCAGCAAGTGTATGCATTCGACCTTCAACTCAGTCATTCTACTATACATGTTCTCATTTGGGAATGGGAGGGGGTGGGTGAGGAGTAAAAACACAAAGAACAAAGGGGAAAACTTTGGTTCAGGTTTTGAAGCCTGTATTTAGCTAAACTTAAAAACTATTCTAGGATTAAAGTTTTCTTTTCCCACAAAGATGATGCTTTTTTCCCCAATTCATTTTCTTAATTACCTGAAAGTTGAAAGCTGCCCTGATTCGCTGTGGAAATGTGCCAGGGATCTCAAAGCCCTGCAGAAAAGGGTTTCTCTGGATGGTTAAACACACTTAAAGAGCTTGAACTAGCAACAGAAAACAAAGGTACAAGAGGGAAAGAATGATTCCCAAATCCACCAGTGTCTGCAGCATGATACAGCGACATCACTAAAGTGTTGATTGTACCAGCAGCAGGGCCTCTCTCTCTCATTTGAAAACTCACAACACAGCCTGATTTTCCGGAGTTCAGCTCTCTGTTAGGCAGCTAATGCAGTGGCTAGATTTTCCAAAGCACTCAGGATACAGTAGCTGTCAATCATTGTTCTCAAATAAGAGTTTTAATTAGCTGCTGGGTGCTGGCATTTACAGAAATCTGGCCGTCAGTCTAGAATTCCTGCCAAACATCAGTTCAAAACCATGCCCCAAAGCAATGTAATTGCTTCATGCAGTGACTGCTTTCCAGGGGACCAAATACTGGCATGATGTTCTCTTGCATCCACGTGGCTGCACTCTCTGGACTAATTAGTCTTGTAACTAATACTTTTTTCTTGACATTTATATTTCATCACATCCCTTCAAACCTGCATGACATTAAACAGACCTGCAAATTCAAAGGGGACCCTAACACCGTTGTCAGTTCTATTGATTTCACAGAACGTCTCCTAATATTCACTGTTTTTCTTAACGACCAGCTGCTGAGGTGCCAGGATGATGTTAGAATCTTGGGTTTTGTTGAAATGTGTACATTTCACAACCTCCTGGTTGTGAAGAAGACCTGGAAACCCTGACACCCCAAAGGTCAAACCTCAGAAGTCAAATAAAAGCAAGCAAAATGCATCATTTAAAAAAATCACTCATTCTTAAGGGAACCTTGTGATTTTTGGGGTCTGCCTCATGATTTCAGTGCACTTTGGGTTGGCAATGGAATCTCTGAACAGAGCTGAGAGGACTTGGGGGCTGAGCTGTCAATATAAAGAGTCAGGAGGTAGGAATACAGAGTTTGGGTATTTTTTCAATTGCATTCAGAAGAAACTTTTTCTCCAAAAGGCCTTAAAGAGGCTTCATGTGCCCTGAGAATATTCCAGTTTCCTACAGTACTTTGGGTGCTGTGCATTGTTCAGCTGTGGCCCTGGAGAAGGAGAATCATCCTTGATTCAAGGTCCCTACAGTTGCCTCTAATTTTGGGAGGTTCTCTGATGCAGCTGCGCACTGATGAGTCCTGCATTTCAGCAACTGGAGCATTAATGACATGTGTCCTGCAGCAGAGCAATGGTTGTGTATGTCGTTGTCTCTTCTCTGTGGGGTGGTAGCTCCTTTAAGATAAAATCACAGTAATGTAACTTTTCTGCCAAACCAGCCTAAAGCCAGACAATGTCCATCTGATAGCACTGCTGTACATACAGCAGGAGCGGTTCTACTGGGAATCTAAGATGGGAAATACCAACTGGCACCACTTCCTATATAAACCCCTCTGAGGCAGGCAGATTAGATTTCTCCCTCCCCAGCCTTGGTCTGGCCCTTTTCTGCCCCACAGACAGCTGGGCTTTGTCCTGACACCTGCCAGCTGGCCAGAGGAACCTTCTCCCTCTCTCCATGCCAGCTCCATTGAGATAGTACCAGGTTCTCCCTGAGATGGGCTGTTATTATAGATTCATAGACTTTAAGGTCAGAAGGGAACATCATGATACTCTAGTGTCTAGTCTGATCTCCTGCACATTGCGGGCCACAGAACCTCACCCACCCACTCCTGTAAAAGACCCCTAACTTCTTGCTGAGCCACTGAAGTCCTCAAACCATGATTTAAAGACTTCAGGTCACAGAGACTCCACAATTATTACACTATTTTAAACCCGGAAGTGACCCGTGTACCATGCTGCAGAAGAAGACAAAATCATTCCACAGTCGCTGCCAATCTGACCCAAAGGAAAATTCCTCCCTACTCCAAATAGTAGTTGGACCTTGAGCATGTGGGCAACACCCACCAGCCAGACACCTGGCAATGAATTCTCTGTAGTAAGTCAGAGACCGACCTGTCGAGTGTCTCATTACCAACCATTGGAGATATTTGATGGTAGCAGTTGTGGATCGTCTATATTGGATTGCAGGCAGTCTCATCATACCACCCCCGTCCCATAAACTTATCAAGCCAGTTCGTTTTTTTGCCCCAGCTGCTTCCTTTGGGAGACTGTTCCAGAACTTCACTCCTCTGATGATTAGAAACTTTCATCTAATTTCTAGCTTAACCTTGCTGATGGCCAGTTTATATCCATTTGTTCTGGGGTCTACCCTGGTACTTAAATAACTCCTCTCCCTCCCTGGTACTTATCCTTCTGAGAGCAGTCATATCTCCCCTCAGCCTTTATTTGGTCAGGCTAAACAAGCCAAACTCTTTGAATCTCCTCTCATAAGCTGAGTTCTCCATTCCTCAGGGCAAGACCACAGTGAAGTCTGGGCATGGCAGGGCTATGTGGTCCAGGAGGGTTGCTCAGGGTGTGATAAGAAAACCAGGGTCTGGCTAGTTGAGAGAAGCAGCAGAAAGATCTCAGAACGACTAGAGAAAGCAACAAGAAAGCAAGACACAGACAGAGAAGCACTTGTAGCAGGACCCTGTGAAAAAAGCTGAGAGAGAAAGATGGCTGTTGGGAAGAGTGCTGGTTGGAAAGAGCCTTGGAACTGAGATCAAAGACAGTGCTTCTGTTGTCTGGTTCCTGCTGTGTTCAGGGAAACAGGACTTTGTAGATGTTATGTAAATAAATGGGGTTGCATCAACAAACATACCTGACTCTGTCATCACTTTCTCCTCTAAGTGTAACTATGCACAAGACCCAGAATAATGTCTCGTTGCTTGGGTTAAAGGAAATAAGGGTATGTCTATGCTACCCACTGGATCGGAGGATACTGATCAATCTATCAGGGATCAATTTATCATATCTAGTGTAGGCACGATAAATCAATCCCCAAGTGCTCTCCCCATTGACTCTGGAACTCTACCTCCATGAGAGGTGGAAGCGGAGTCGATGAGGGAGCGGCAGCGGTCGACTCACCACTGTGAGGATGCCCAGATAAGTTGACCTAAGATACATCGTTCCCCCACCAGACCAGACTTGAGGGATAAATCCGTGTTTTGTTAATATAAGAACAGCCAAACTAATACTAGGAAAATCTCTGGAAAGTGAATGAGCCTCCAACTCTCTGAGATCACTTGAGTTCTTTGTCTCCAGCTTTCAGGAAAAGATCTCCACAGTGATGAGTCTTGGTTATCAAATGCCATATTTACTGGAATGGATTTGTAGGGATGTGTGTGAAAATCAGGCTGGTAATGGGGCGCTAATTTCAATCTTAACTTTGAGATCAGCTATCCCTCCATGATAGCAGCGCACAGCTCTAGCCTTTGTGAAAATGCTTTAAATGCTCAATAAAATGTTACATATTAAAAATAACAATTATACTAGGACAGAACTTCAGTGACAAATTTCTGGAGTGGGAGCTTGGAGGAAGGGGTGGAGTTGGGCAGAGGCTGGGGTGGAGAGGAGGTTGCGCATCCTCCAGGATCTAAGTCAGCACCTATGCATGGTACCCAGGGTGTGTGCACCACCACCCAGCCACTGCTAGCAGTGAGACTATTTACACCCCACTGACACCTATATCACCTTCAAACCCAATGGTGGAAATTCTGCCCTCACTGAAGTCAAAGGGAAATTGCTAGGACTTCACCGAGGTCCGAGGTGGGGTGGTTACCAGCGAATCATTCTGGGGCTTAACTAATAGCATCCGTCTCACTAGAGCTGATTCCCACTTGGGTAACATTTCAAAGGAGGTTTTCAAACTTCCCTGAGGGATTTGACCATTCAGTTCCCAGGAGCTTTAATGTGAACTTGTCATAAGTGTAAAGTGCTGGAGAGTGATACCCTGCCTGTATAGAGTTAATGTTATCTGAGAACAGTGACGTAAGAGCTTCACTACCAGAGGGAGGGAGGAAGGAGGGGGATACAGCATGGAGGATTCCCTTTTCTCAGGGAGAGATTAGGGTGAGTTGGGTGTCAAGGTACCCCCACCCCATGGTCTTGGGGTGGTTACTGAGTGGTGGCAGCTTTGGGTAACCCCAATTTCCCAACTGGTAAAGTGGGGGTGTTGGGGAGAACAGTTAATTTAGCTGGGAAGCAGCTAAAGTTTAGTTGGTCTGGCATATAAGAGCCCTGATCTCTGTACTCAGGAGCATAGGGATCAGGATAACCCCCTCTTAAAGAACTTCAAAACCTTAAACATCTCTTCCTCGGTTGGTTGTTTGACTGCAGAGGCTGGTGGGGGAAGTCTCTCTGTAGCCGGAGAGATTTTCAGGCCATGGGGGATTCTCCCCTATTGCTATGGTGTGGAGTTTGGGAGGGATGTTTTCCTTTCACCTGGATGTGTGTCTTTGTGTCTGTGGGGGGCAAGGGCCTGACTGGCCAGAGTAATGACACTTATGGGTGGAGATCTGTGGCCCCAGCAGTGAGACCAGGGTAACAGACACAATCAAAAGCCTGGGAATCCTGAGTAAATCCACATTCCAAGCCCATGGGTTGCAACAGGCAAAACCAATTGCTCTTTTCTATCACTTCTCTTTGTCGTTAATAAAAGCTGCAACTCACCCTGGTGCTTGCCAGACAATCCACCAAGGTATCTAGGGAGAGAATGACAGATACACATTGTCACTTGGGTGTAAATGCCTTTAAGGGAAAACACCTCACTGAGCACAAATTATAACCTCATGGCTCCTACCTCTCCCTAGCCAGGGGAGAGCTCCTCCATGGTAGCACTGAACACAATGGGGCCTGATCCTGGTCAGGGTCACTAGGGGATACAGTAGGAGAAGGATTTAATACGGCTATTGAAGATGTTAAGTGGAAATTGTCTGGGTTTGGACAGAGCTATTTTGTCACATACTGATGCATCTTTTGACAGAAAATTTCAAGGTTTTGATCAATAAAGAATGGCCCCCAAACTGAAATATTTGCTCAAAACCAGAAATCTTCTGATTTCAAATACCACCATGGTGCTGCATGGGATTTGTAGTTCAGTTGCCTTGTGTTGATGTTTTCCACTACAGGCTGGGCTGCCGGACTGGGGTTCATCTCCCATGATGCACTGCAACCAGACAGTCCCATGATGTAGTACTTCCTGTCTGCAAGAGGGGAGAATGTGTAATATCATGGGAGAGACAGAGAACCCATCTCAAAGAGGAGACCAGGAGCATGAGGCACCTGAACTACAGCTCCCATGAAGCACTCTTGAACTAATTTGAATCAAAATATTTTCTTTTTCAGCTCAAGTTTTTTGATTTTTTTGATATTTCACTGAAATGTTGAAATTTCCCACAATAAAATTTGAGAAAAATAAAACAAATTCATTTTTATCTAAATGTTCCCCAGGAAAAAAAAAACTATTTTCCAACCAGGTCGAGGACTTAATGATCCACAGGTTAATTTTCAATTTTTAATTGAAAATATAAAATTAACAAGCCAGACTGTAAGTGGAACAAAAGTTGTGTGTGACTGTGCTTCTAGGGGGCTAAATCTCCACTGTGAAGTGACACTACACTCCTCAGGGCTTCCAAACACCTTGGATATTTAGGGATTTTTTAAACAATAGTTTTCTCTGTATATACTTTGAACCTCACACACTCTGATATAAGAATATCCCCCATGTACATATCTTGGCCTTCAGCCTTTGGCCTCACAATACAGTCAACGGGTAGTCACCGATTACTGGATAAGATACAGTCTGTTGGGACTTATTGCTGTGTTGTCACATCCTGGTCCATGTTTGCACAGGGTAGGAAGGACTTGTCAGCACTGCTCAGATCCAACTCCCAGTGATGGGGTGGAACAATTTCCAATGGGAGCTTTCCCCAGGATGTGTCCTTTCCATGAAGGACGGGAAGTGGTAACACTTTGGTTCAGTCCCCTCAGTCATGGCAATGCAGCAGTAGGTATAACAGGCAAAAGGTGGGACGAAGGAACCTCAGGGACTCAGATGCATGAGCCCTGAGACCTCTTTTTCCACATTCACTTTTATCACAGGCAGTTTTTTTGGTCTAATTCTTGACCAGACAGTCTGATCTAGGATGTTTCCATCCTCCCCCAATTAACACATTTACTCCCACTTCCTGCATTTCTCCCTCATGTGCAGGTGAAGCCGGTAACCCCAATACTCTCAAAAGTTCTTACATTCAATAGAATCTTCAGGAGTGTTGCTGGTGTCATGCTGGATTTGTTCTCTGTGGGGAGTAATAAGGACAGGGGATATCAGAGATGTCGTGTGCTCTTGCTCTTACATCTTGTTGATACTGAGTTTGTTTTCAGAGATCCAGCTGTGAGGAGATTTCTTCCCATGGCTGGTTCTCCTGCTAGGATCTTACATCTCCATTCAGCTCACTCTTAGTAGAAAAATAGCAAGCCCTAATTCTGGATAATCAGGGAACATGGTGGCTTCACCATTTATGCAGGGAAAGTCTAATAAAGCTAAGACGTGAAAATCCTGTACTACTTCAGCAAAATGGCCAATAAAACCCCACTAGGTCAGCATGGCAATAAGTTTGGGGGGAACTGAAAATCCCTGACATTTCAGGACAGAAGTTGAAAAGAACACTGCCGTTTCCATGGAGCTAGAACTGGGTGACATTTTTAAACAGAAATAATTTTCACAATAGTTTAACACAAATCTAATGTTTAGCCAAAACAGTTGGATTTTATTGAACTTCTTAATAAAAAAAATCTTAATGCAACAGTGTTCATTTTGTTTTCTTTCAAATGGATATTTTAGTTTGTTTCACTTTAATTTTTTTTTCAAAACCTCCCACGATTTCTATGACAATGTTGAATTCCAGGGGAACGTGAATTCGAGGGGAACACGCCGCTTTGGCAGCCCCCTTTCTTAAAGTGTCTCCATGTAACCCCTGGATCCCATCCCAACCAAGGAGTTCATCCTGCCCTGGGCCTTTTCAAAAATTCCTGCACAGCAACCAGACTGAAACCCGCCCGGAGCAGGAGAGCTGAGTTCTGCTTAGAATCTGGAGTGGCTCCTGGCCCTTCCATGAGGCAGAGAGAAGGGAACCAGAATGGAAATGATACTGGAGAGGGAATAATGTCCTCCTACCTTTGATCCTTTGGTAGAGATGCAACTGGAAGGCAGTGAGATGATGCGACTGTAGACTCGATTCATTGTGGGCAGAAAGAGAGAGAGAGAGAAAGGGAAACTGAGTGACACAGCCTCAATTCATCATGGTACTGAAGCAGAGCCCCATCCCCATGGTTTGGCCAGACCAACACTCTCCTCCAACGGAACTTTAGTTCCAGTCTCATGACATTTCATGTTCTATGTAAAGCCCCAGGTCCGAAAGTCAGGAGATTCAGTGAGAATCTCGGCTTTCATTTAAAAAAACCAAATAAATGTATAACTCTTGTGTTTAGGGAGAAAAGCATGGAGATGCGACATAAAGGCTCCCAAACACCAAATCCCCCAGGTAAATACAAAGACCCCACACTGGGCACGGGTTCGAAATCCCAGGAGTTTTTTGCCTATCTCAAGATTGTGGAGGTTGACTCGAGTGCTGTGAAAGCTCGGGGCTGGGGACGCCGTGTGAGGAAAGGTCGGCAGGGCAGAACTGTGTCCAGAGCTCTATTTTCAGAGTTGTTAGGTCCTGTTTCAGGAAAGCACTTACACAGGGGCACAGGCATAAGGGCCCTTCCTGACTAGGGGATGCCTTCCTGACCTGCAGCCTTAGTTACCTGCGTGTTGATATTCCATCCAGACACCAGCCCCTGGGTGAGTCCTAGATTGTGACTATCTTTGGAGCAAGGTCTCTCCCCTTCATTACTGATATTTGCTCTGCCTGGCACAGTGGGGTCCCTGATTGGGGCTCCAGGGCACTACAGTAACATACCTAACAAATAATGTACAGCGCCTAGCACAGTGGGGCTATGATCCCTGACTGGGGCTCCAAGGTGCTACCATAATATAAATAATTAATCACAATGATAATCCATTTCACCATCTCTTTCATTTTTCTGCCCAGCCAGCCTCCCAGTAATGAATGATCAATTTCATTGTGTCTCTGATCATCTCTCTCCCCCTATCCCAGACACACTGGTACTGTGGATCTATGGGGCTGTCTCTGCCACATTTGCCTGTACATGTGATAACAGGGCTTGGTCTCACTCTCATACCCACCTTTCTTTCCCAGCAGATAAAGCACCACAGCCAGAACCAGGATGGCAGGGATTATAATTCCCAATGGGAGCTTTAGGGAGCTTTCCGGCCCTAGAAAAGAATCTCGCTGTGAATGGCCTCTCCAAGCAGTCACCAGCAAGTCCCAACTGGCTGGAGCTGACTGAGTCTGTGGTAAGTGACTCCTTATGTCCTCATGAACATACCAGGAAGCTCACCCTATGGTTATCTTCAAGGCAACATTAGTGGCTGTTCTGAGTTGGTTGAAACTTTTCCACAATTTTTTTTGACCCAACATTATTTTAACCCAAACACTGTTTAACTGAAATCAAAAACTTTTCCCCAAACAATTCACATCCAAGAACCTTTTTAGTCTTTCCACAAAAATAATTATGAAATTAAAAACAGCGTGTTGTTTAGTTTTGAATTGACTTTTTTCATTTTGGTTTTCAAAAGCCAGAAATGAAAAGAAAATGTTCCTTTGAAAGGAAACAAAGCAAAATGCTCTGTGTTTCTGACACTTTTGTCTCATTTTGTTCTGAAAACCTAAAACATAGGAAAATGTCTGGTTGAAATGAGGCCAAATGAATTTTATGAACACTTTTTCATCAAACATTGGAATTTTCCATATGAAGTTATGAATCAAATTCCTGGCAGGATCACTAAGTGGAAATGTTACACAAAATCTGATACCATCTTTTTTTCTTTGCAATGGGAGGGGTGCACACAGCCTTTGCAAACATACTGTGTAGGTGTTGGTTTGCTGATGCAGCTGCTTTGGGGGGAGTTGGGGTAAACAGGCAGGTTTGGATTCTGCTAAAATCAGTTCCTAGGCACTGGTGCTGGGCTGAGATTCCTGAAAGAGGGTTTTGCCCACATGATGTTTGCGACAACGCTGTTCCAGGACTCAAGCACAGAGTATAATGTAACTAACTAATTATATAGAGAGAAAGAATATGTCAGCCAAGGTGTGATGATGTGTCTGGTGCCTCTTGTCAGAACAACCCCAAATACAGTGAGTGCAGTGGGAGGAAAGACTCCCGGTTTAGCAGAGGAGGTCCATGAACTCCAGAGGAAACTCTTGCCTGCCAGAAGAGTTTAGGATTCCCTATTTGAAAGAACCATTTTTCTGCCCTGCAAAGCTGTTGCCCAGCTCAGCAATGCTGGTTAAAGTCTGGGAGCGATAGCGCTGCATTGGCGAGCGTGTCACCTCTTGGGTGTTTCCTCTATATCCATCGTCATGGTGATCACACTCAGACTGGGGGTTTCCCAGTCCAGGACTCAACTTTCCCTAAATAGATTCCACTGGATAAAGAACCGCTTCAGACTCAGTTACCTTGTGGGAGGGGGAACCCCTGATACCACCATTGCTGGAGTTACTGTCTAGGCAATAAATATGTAACAGACCAGAGCCAGACCATGGCTCCACTCCAGGCCATAAAGAGGATGGGGATCAATTGGTCTCCGTGTCCACTGAAGATAGGACAGGAAGTAATGGTCTTAACTTGAAGCAAGGGAAATTTAGGTTAGATGTTGGGAAAAACTTGCTAATGATAATGATCGTTAATCACTGGAACAGCTTCCAATAACCCCATCTTCAGAGGTTATTAAGAACAGATTGGACAAACCCCCTCTCAGGGATGATCTATGGTTTATTTAGTCTTGTCTCCGTGCAGGGGCTGGACATGGAGACATCTTGAGGTCCCTTCCAGCCTGACATTTCTATGATGTTTTTGTCCCCAGCCTATCTGGACTGGGCCATCTGAGCTGAGACTGGTGAAAAGAAGGGAGGCAGGAGGGGTTCCCTGTGAGAAATTTTAAACAAAGATGCTTTGTTAGAAATTTGTCATTTCAGATTTTGAAAATTGATGAATTTTAGCTTTAAGATTTTCAGGTGTTTGTTATTTAATTGTCTGTTCGCCACCCCTTTGTCATCATGTTGAGTTGCTG
This sequence comes from Sternotherus odoratus, assembly GCA_032164245.1. Taxonomy (NCBI): domain Eukaryota; kingdom Metazoa; phylum Chordata; order Testudines; family Kinosternidae; genus Sternotherus; species Sternotherus odoratus. The sequence continues at coordinate 678,202 of JAVMKO010000209.1, forward strand.
GCAGAGCTGGGATACAATCGTGCATACAAACACTGGCCTTACCAGTGACACTGAGGTGCTGGGCACGGCTGAGCTGGGATCTGGTCACCCAGTTGTTGCTGTCCTTGATCTCGTACACACAGGAGTAATTCCCGGAGCTGTCTCTGGACACCATATAGTCATAGTCGTATGTGGCCTTGTCCTCTGAACCCATCTGGGATGAAACCTCCTCCCCATCCTTATAGAAGATGATGCGGGTGGCTGGGGCCAGGGAGAACACAGAGCACTGGAGCTGCACAGAGTCCCCTGGCTGGGCAGACGTCTGGCTTAGGTAGAGGGTGGGGGCAAGAAGAGTGCCTGGGAAGGAGAATGGAGCCGTTGGTAGCACCTGGAGTCATTAGTGGCACCAGAAGTCATTGGTGGGTGGATCTGTGCCACATCTGGGATGAAGGCTCTGATTCCAGCTCAGCTGGGTAGATGGGGGGATGAGCTCTCTCTAATGCCCAGGACGTTTATTACCTGGGAATATTGGGTTGCATAAGAACCTAAAGGCTCATCTGGGCTGAGCTCCTATTGTCTGGCACTGTACCTTCTCCTAGAACCCGGGGTCCTGGCACGGGTACCCCGCTGACCCAGCTGGGGCAGTATGGCCAGGAGAGAGGCAGTCCCTCAGAAAGGGCACTGGCCATTGGGGGCTGATTAGAGCACGATCCACATCTCGGCCTACCCCCATAGCCCATGCAGTGAAAAGCAGTTGTTGCCTCATGGAGCTCGTCAGCCAACAGCCAAGGATCTGTGTCCAGTCCCAAACCCCTCTGACACCTGCTCTAACATCCTCCCTGTCCTTGTGCCCCTCCGGCCCCTCAACCCCCCAGCTGGAGTAGGGGACACCAAGGGCAATTCCAGGCCCAGGCTAAGGGAAGATCCTAGAGCAGCAGCAGAGAGAGGATCCCTCTTTTGCAGGAACCACCAGGGCCATGGGACCCAGCTCTGAACTCGCAGGGCATTGCTATTGCCGCTGGGTAGGTCAATATCTGCCTGTCACCTTCCCCACTGCACTGCTACTGCCTTGGCCGGCAGCATCCCCTGCCCCTGTGACCCAGGCAGCCAGCAAAGACAAGCAGCCATGACTGAAAAGCCTCCCCCCCAGCACAGCCAGCCACTGCAAGGTTGGACACAGGGTCGCTGCACACGGCTCCCTGGCTTGGGTCATACGGGAGCTCAGCCTAGGTGAGCTAATTTTCCCTTCTGACTATACCCTTTCGAAAACCCCATCTTCACTCTGTCATTGATTCCCACTCACCATCCTGGGATGCTGAGCAGGGCTGAGCTGATATGGTCACACAGATGCACGCACTCTCACACTCAAACACACACACGCCTTACCGATGATGCTGAGGTGCTTGGCAGGGCTGAGCTGGGATTTGGTCATCTGGCTGTTGCTGTCCTTGATCTCGTATCCACAGGAGTAATTCCCAGAGCTGTCTCTGGATACCACATGGTCATAGTTGTAGGTGACCTTCTTCTCCGAACCAATCTGGGATGAAACCTCCTTCCCGTCCTTACAGAAAACGATGCGGGTGGCTGGGGTCCGGGAGAACACAGAGCATGTAAGCTGCACGGAGACCCTTGGCTGAGCAGACGTCTGGCTCAGGTAGAGGATGGGGGCAGGAAGAGCACCTGGGAAGGCGAATGGGTCAGAGCTCTCAGTGGGACGTTGGTGGTGCCCGGCGCTGTGGGTGGGGCAGGAGGTAAATGTCGTGTGGGTTTGGGCCATGTCTCGGATAGTGGCTCTGATTCCAGCCCAGCTGGACAGACAGGGGGACAAGCTCTCTCTGATGCCTGGAAGTTTCATTCCCTGAGATCACTTGGGTTGTGTAAGATCCTAAGCACTCGGCTGGGCAGGGCTCCCATTGTCTGATGCTGTGCACACTCCTAGGACAAAAGGACCAATTACTGGTACCCCACTGACCCAGCTGAGACAGTACGGCTGGGAGAGAGGTGACCCCTAAGTGAGGCCCTAGCTGTGTGGGTTATCTAGGAGGGCTTGGCCAACTCCTCGGCCCACCCTCATAACCCATGCGGAAAAGGACAGTCACTTCCCCATGGAGCTCTCCAGCCAACAGCCAAGAAGCTGTGTCCAGTCTTTACTCCCTCTGATGTCGGCTCTAACATCCTCCCTGTCCTTATGCCCCCCCCCCCCCAGTTGCCAACTGGCACAGGGGCACTGGAGCAATTCCAGGCCCAGGCTAAGGGAAGGTCCTGGGGAGCAGCAGCAGGGAGCAGATCCCTCTTTCCCGGGAATCGCCAGGGCGATGGGACCCAGCTCTGAACTCACAGGGGAATTGCTGCTGCTGCAGGGCATGTCAGTGTCTGCCCACCACCTTCCTCACCCCTGCAGTGCCCCCGCTGGTGCCTTGGCCAGCAGCATCTCCTGCCCCTGCTGCCCAGGCAGCCAGCATAGAAACACAGCCACAACCGAAAAATCACATCCCAGCTCAGCCAGCCTCTGCTGGGCCCAGGTCACATGGGAGCTCAGTCTGGTTATATAATGGTCCCTTCTGGCTGTGCCTTCTGGAATTCTGCCTGCCCACCCAGGGCTGACTGCTAATTGTGCTGCTGATATTTAAGGACAAGGCACAGGCTGCATCCATGTATGTGTGGGGCGGTGGTGGGGCCCCAGAGACAGCCCTGAGGCTGCGAGGGGCTGGGAGCCGGTATCATGGGAAGGTAAATCTCTTGGGGTCAGAGCCATGGTGTCCTCTGCATCCCAGCACAAGTGGTAAGGGGTGGGATGGGCTGTGGATGTGACTCTCTTCTTACCCACATGACACACTAGCCTGGTCACAGGAGAGAGGCATCGGGGTAGGGAGGGGTCAGCCAGGAGACATTCAGTCCCCACTCAGATCTCACACAGCCCCATCTGCCTTCCTGTGTCATTGCCGCTGGCATCACACTGAGTAGGGCGCAGCCCAAGGGGTGTTGGCTGGAAGCCTGGAGGGGAGGGGTAAATGCCATGGGTAGGCTGGGGACAGACAGACAGACAGACTCACCAGGAGCTGAGCAGATCTCTTGGCTGCTGGGACTCAGCACTGGGAACAGAAAGGTGAAGTGTGTTCAGTGCTGGGCTAGAATCTCCTCTGCTGTGAGACACCCTAAGATGATGGGGTCTCTGCTCCCCCACAGTCCCCACTCTTGAGATGACAGCACCCCCTGCAGAAATGGGTGGGCTCTGGGTCTGTAACTCGCCCCATCGCCCTCCTCAACCCCATGCACTGAGTGGGATTCACACGCAGGCAGCTGGGAACTAGGGCCCCTCTCTCGATCACAGAGGGGCATGGGGTCTGGTTCCAGCTGTGGCCATCCCTCCAGAGGTACCCAGGCCTGCTCCATGAGGCTGTGCCATGCACTGTGCAGAGCTCTGACCATCACCCCCAAAGTCCCCTCTGGACTGGTGGGGCCCGTGGGGGCAGCCTGGAGGCTTCCCATGCCCCCAAGGGATGAGACTGAGCTTCTCTGTACAGGGCTCTGCTAACAGCCCAGCAGTGCCGAAATTCATCACCAGCCGCATTAACTGAGCTCAGCTCTTCACTTCCCCAGCGGAGCCTGCACCAGGGAACATGTTACGGACAGACAGAGTATCAGGCCTGGACCTGATATGGACACAGGCCCAAAGCCGAGCCCTCGATCCCAACCCCTCCTGAAAATACAGATCTGGGGATGGATCCCAGCTGTGTGACTTGGGTCTAGTCCTATAACAAGTCAGATCCAAGCCCCAAAACCAGAACCACTAAATTCTGGGGGAATCCAGAACTGTGTATAGTTGAACTGACAGCTGAGCTGGTCATGGTGTTGAATGGGCTCCTTAGTGCAGCAGAGACAGGCAGAACCAGACCCAAAGCCTGGATGCTGAGTCTGGGCAAACTCCAGAGAGAAAGGAGGCAGCAGTTTCTCCCCATGGGGGGATTGAACCCCAGGGAAGTGGGGGTGTCACAGCCACGCTGGAGGCCTTTCTGAGAGATGCTCTGGGCTATCGGGGTGAGACTGGATGGGCTAATGGTCCCTCTTGGCATTTAACTCTGTGACTGTAACTCCATCCTGGGGTGACTGCTCACCCCGCCCATCCCCAGCACTGAGCACTGGCCCTGTGCTGGTCTGTGACAGTCCCACTCCCTCAAACATCACAACAGTACAAAACCCTGTAAAAAGGTTTTGCCAACTCCCTGGGCCAGCGGCTCCTCTCAGTTCTGTTTTCTCCCAACCCCAAGATAGCACAGGGGTCCCAGACACTCACCAGGCAGCAAGAGGCACAGAGACAGGATCATCGGGGCAGTAGGGGAACCAAGATAGGTGGAAATGGCCCAGCAATGAATGCTCCTCTTAGGGTCGGGCTGGGACAATCTTCAGTTGCTCCTTGCTCCGGCCTGCCCCCTCTGCCCTTGTCCCTTCCCCTCCTCCCTGGGCTCAGGGTGGAAGGACCCTCTCCCTGTTTCGGGTCTCTGCCAGCTCCCAAGGCTAAATTGTGAACCCAGACACTGTCACTGCTCTGAGTCCCAGTCAGGGCCGTATGGCTGAGGCAGCTTGGACACTGCAGCCCCTCTCTGCTGTGCCCCATCCTGTCCTCATGTCTGATCATCATCACTCCCCGTTTCCTGTCCGCCCCCGCCACAGCATCTTTATTTAACGCCGGAAACCTGAGAATCAAACACACGGCAAATACATCAGTAAAAACCCTCCCCTGATTCAGTAACACAGGGGAGCACAGACCTGGCCTGGCTGGAGGGTTTAACATTAACCACACCTCGCTCATCCATAGAGCTCAACGTGCTTTATGGGGTGGGGAAACTGAGGCAATGCTTCTGATATCCAGGCCAGTGCTCTTTCCTCTAGGCCGCACTTCCTCTCTTTATGCCAGGGCACAGCATGACAAAGGTATTTAGGCACCTAGCACTGCAGCCAGGTGCCTAGTGGGATTCACTAGCACACCTAGGCAGGCCGGGCGCCACTAGCACTGGCCGAGCGCCTGACTCCTAATGGCAGCCAATTAGAGTTAGGCGCATCACTCTCTTGGACAGGTACCAGTTGACAGACAGTTGACTCCCTTGCCAGTCACACGAGGCACCCGCCTGCATCGCTGGGCTCCTGAATGTTGCCCCAGATTCTGAAGGACCTGGAGTAGCTGAAAAAGGGCAGATCCTTCTCTGTGCAGAGCGGGGCCAGGCAGCCCCCTCCCGTCTTCCCCCATATGTGAGCCGTGCCCTGTACAGGCGCTGGAAGGTCACTGCCAGGACGGCGGCTGTGGCCGTGTGTGACCTGAGGAGCTCTCAGCCATCATCTCGGGGTCACACACTGCTGACACCAGGAAGGCAGCACCTTCCAGTCCCCAGGCATTAGGGGAGCTGGGCTCCATCCTCTCACAGGGCACTCGGGAACGCCAGGCCCCACCTGTCCAACCCTCGTTGGTGACGGGTTCTGAGCTCTGGGGCTGACAATGCTAGGTCAGAGCTGAGCCCAGGGATCCAGTAACTTTGGGTTATTCACCCAAAGCAGCCACCTCCCACAGGAGCTATTGACTTATAGCAGGGAGCTGGGGGAGTCTCCGGCTGTCCAGGTCAGACTGTCTGAGCTAATGTCCCTTCTGGCCCTGGAAACCAATGCACAGGGGGTGTTTAATGTCCCAACATGTGGAGAGCTGGAATAGGCCCAAAAACATGGAGCAAGTGTCAGTCACAGGCTGGGAAATAGGCTGATGGGGTTTCATTGATGTGACAGTGTCCCACCCCCTGGTGGGCCTAAACCCTTTGCTGAATCCTGCCTTCCTCCCCCGGCCCCAATCCCCCAGATGGCCAGGGCAGAATTAGATCTGTCTCCTTCTCCCACCCCTGCACTGATGTATCCAAATGTTGTGGGACTAGAGAGTGACTGGCTGCTTCTGAGAAGAGGGAAGAGAGAGGAGAGTCGGTACTGTGAGCAGTGACCCTCTCCACACACAATCTGACTGCACTTGCAGGAAAAGCCGACAGAGCCCTGAGCATCTGCAGAGTCCCCTGTGCAGACACCTCTTCCCCCACCCAGCAGTGAGCTCTCTCTGGCCTCACGCTGAGCTAGCAGCCCAGTGAGGCGGTGGGGGTTTCACTCTCTCTGATGTGGGATTGAAGAACCTCTCACACTGTGATATATCTGACCCAGCCGGTGTCTTTGTGACTTGTTCTTTCCATCTCTGATGTTCTCCAGGGGAGCCTAGCTAAATGCCAAAGAGCCAGGGGTCTGAGCAGTGACAGAGCCACCCTCACAGAGAGTGTGACAGTGAGTGAGTCCCTCAGGGCTCAGACCAAAAGCCCCTGGGCATCTCCTGTTGTGATGGAACCTAGAAAGTGTAAAACCATGAGGTGTTCTGTGGACTTTAGGAAAGTAAACCTGTTAGGGCAGACTCATTTTCCCTTGCTCCTTCTCCCCATGTATGCTTCCTCACCAGCCATCACATAGTTAAACCCCCAAGAGTGACAAAGCATTTCAGTAATAGTGCTGAACAACAAGTTGTTTCTGTATTGTTATCTATACCAAGAATGTGACCTTGCCTCGACAATCAAGGGCTGTAAGCCCCACGAGATGAGCTAATGTGTTATCTCGCCGGATTGCATTATATGTATGTAACGCTTTCGCTAGGGCATAGACACCTATTCATAAGCTTGTTGGCATCATGTAACGGTCTCCTGACCTAGGCGTGATGTAAGAGGTTGCTAATGCGCATGCTTCAAGTTTCTGTCTCTCCCTCCCTCCTCCCACTCCCCATCCCCTTTGAATATACTCTATAAAGGGCTGCTTGGTACTGATAATAAACGGAGCTGCTGCTAACCCCCTTTCGTGACCGAGAGGAGGGTGCCTCAGTTTCCCCTTTGATCAACGTTAACTTGTGTGTTTCTTCAATGGTCTCTGACAGCTTGTGAGCTTCTTGCCACCACTACTATCCGGAGTGTACGGTAAGGGGGAGAGACGCGCCATTAATTTTCCCCTGACAATCCTGGGGGCTCGTCGGGGATCACTGGCGGCCCCTGCGTCTGACTGGGATTGATGCTCTGTGCCTGAAGTGGCAGGCGCCACGGGAGATTTCTCCCAGCCGCTTCGGCACCGGGGTCTAGGCCGTCAGACGTGGGGGTAAGCGACAGTTGATAGAGCTCCTGTCAGACACCATGGGTCAGGGAACGGGTATCCCTGAGGGAAGCCTGTGAGCATTATTGTATAAGTTGTGGAATGAGGGAATTATCAGTCCAACAGGGTATGGCTAAACACAGTTGTGTACCTTGTGTGTGGTGTATTGGACTGGACTACTGCAGTAGTGGCCTAGCCTTCGAGAAAGGTGGCCGTCGTGTGGTTCTTTCGGTGGGGCTACCTTAAGAGGAGTGAGGAGCCAAATTGAAGAGAGCCACTCGCAATAAGGTATGATGTGAGACGCAGCAGCAGGTCTGCTAAAACTGTTAAATTTGTGCCTGTCAGTATGCCTTCCGGGGATAAGCGCCCCCCTCCCTGTTCCTTGTTATTGTAGAGAGGGTTGTAAACCCTTGGGTGTTTTGACCCGTCCGCTTGGCCCCCCCCCCTTCCTGCTCTGCCGTACCCCCCCCCCCCCCAAAGCAGCAGGCTACTGCTTGCTCCTCATGTGTCGGGGGCGGGGCGGAGCATGGACGGAGGGGAGAGGAGGAATGGGAGGAGGAGAGGGGAGCTTCCCTGAGGAAGGTAATTACTTGATAGCTAGTGAAACAGTAAATTCTTAGAACCCCTGTCCGAAAGGACTGGTGGTGACTATGTGAGTATAGAAATCTTGCTTGTGCGAGTGATTTGTGTGATGTGAGAAAAGTGGATTTGGTCTGAGGTTTGGGCAGCCTTCAGCTGCACTGGACCAGCCAGTCTGCGAGTGGAGGAGTTCTGCATGCGAGGGAGGGGAGTCGAGCGGAACTCAAGTCTGAGAGAGTGCAGATTTTTCCCTGGAATGTGTGGTATTCTTAGCTTTATACTTAGTTGTGGTGAATACAGAAGATTGTCTCTGTTTTACTAAAGGGTATTACTGTTTATTATATGTATTATAGTATGGATATTCGTGAATATTTAGGGAATTGGAAGTTTTATACGGAGATGATTTATATGCGCTTTCCAAGCTACAAGGTTATAAAGTTTAGGAAATCCCTTCAGCCTCAAAGAGGGAAAGGAGTGAGTTATGCTGTGAAAGACAGCTTAGAAAACAGAGATAAGGCGAAGCTGTTTTCCGTCCAAGGTCAACAGACCAGACTTAGCACTAGCCTGGCTCTGAAAGCCAGTGTCATTTGTTTCCATGAATAATGTATTGTTTGATTTTCCTAATGTCATATGGTACGTTCCCTTCAGATATGTGCCTTACCATCCTGTGCTCTCAGCTTGATCAACTGAGACCCAGGAACTTTAGTAATACAAATCTATCACAGTTTGATAGACATTATGTGAGGAAACAAACTTCTGAAAAGTACACACCATTCATTTATTGGCCTTTGCTATTTTCTGTTTGTTCTGTTGGCTCTGAGAGGGGTTTCCGAGGGATGAGAGAGAGGACAATGGGATTCCCTGGTTAAGGACGTCTGTTTTCAGTGTGGCCAGCTGGGTCCTTTTTAACGAAAGTGTCCGTGGGGAAGGCAGGGGGCGGTTGTGCCCCAAAATCCGAACCCCTACTGGAGGATGAATATGCCTCCGCACCCCCGAGCCAGCCCATTCTACAGCTTGGGCTAATTATAGGGGGCTGCCATATCACTCACAGTGACGGTATCTGGAGGCATCGGCTGAGCGAGCTGAGGGACTGTTATTTCTCATGCCTGTATTGGGTTCTCTCCTTTCTCTCTCTTTCCACCACTGTCTGAACCGCGGTTAACCCTGTGTATTCAGGACACTGCTGTGTCCTTTCTCGTGGACACTGGTGCAACTGTTTCCCTGTTAACTGCTGTATCTCCCTCTTGGTTGTTTGCGGACAAGCAGAGAGCAACGGGAGTGAACGGAAAACCCCAGTCTTTTGGGTTTACTGTACCACTCACTGTACATTTTTGCCCTAAGATCTGTGTACATGGATTTCTTTTCTCTGTGGCTTGTCCGGTTCCTTTACTGGGATGTGATTTATCATGTAAACTTGAGGCTACTTTAACCTGTACCCAAAGAGGGGTGGGATGTTTATGTCAGTTTTAGGAGGTGTTCCTTCACCACAGCAGGATGAGAGCAGCTCTCTTCCTCCGGATCTCCAAGATTTGCCAGCAGCCCTGTGGGGCTTTGCAGACACGGATGTAGGCTTGCTTCTGTCAGCAGAACCGGTGAAGATCCAGGTAAAAGCCTCCCTTCCCCCTCTGTCAGTTCCACAGTACCCTCTATCATTAGAAGTAAGGAAGAATATTCGTCCAATCATCAAGGGTTCATTGCTCAAAAGCTAGTATGGCCACAACGTATCCCATGTAACACCCCTATTTTGCCTGTGAAAAACCTCCAAAGAAGGCAGGGGACCCCATCTGCTGGAGATTTGTGCAGGATCTCTGGGCAGTCAATCAATATGTTGTGCCTTTCCATGCTGTGGTTCCTGACCCAACCACAGTAATCAGTCAGATTCCTTGAGATGCAAAGTGGTTTACTGTAATTGACTTGAAATCAGCTTTTTTCAGCATCCCAGCTCATCGAGATTCACAGTACCTGTTTGGCTTCACCTGGGAAGGACAGAGTTATGTCTGGCAACGTTTTCTACAAGGTTTTCGGGATAGTCCTACACTCTTCAGCCAGTGTCTACACCAGGACTTGGAGCATTTCATCAGCCCATCTGGATCAACCCTTGTTCTATATGTAGATGGCATTCTCCTAGGCCACAAAGACTGTGACTCTCTCCGAACAGACGGTAGGACCCTCCTACTTTATTTGTATGCTCGGGGACATAAGGTAGACCCCTGTAAAATCCGATGGGTGTTATAAAAAGTGCGTTACTTGGGATTTTGATTAATGATAAGGGTCGCACGCTGGACCCTGTACGCAGCAAGATGATTTATGATTACCCTTTACCAGTGACTAAGAGACAATTACGTGGTTTCCTGAGTGTCCTTGCATTCTGTAGACCATGGCTGCCCTCTTGTAGGGGATTAAAGAAACCTCTGTATCAACTACAATGGACACCAGAAATGAGACAAGCTTTCAATATGCTTAAAGAGACTGTAACCTCATCCATGTCTCTACGCCCCCCCAACTATTTGAAACCTTTCCACCTTTTTGTGCATGAGCGGAGAGGTGTAGCCAGTGGGGTGCTTACCCAAGTAAGTGGCCCCCACCATTTTCCAGTTGACTTTTATTCTCAGCAAATTGATCCGGTCGCCCAAGGTACCCCAGCCTGCACCCGAACCCTGGCAGCTGCAGCCCCTTTTAATCAGAAAAGTAAAAGTTTAACTCTTGGAACAAGACTCTCTGTCTGTTCGTCCTTGGATTCCGATTCCCCTCAATCTGTCTGCTATGCAAGATCCCTCTTACAACCCACACATACCATATACAACTTGGTCTGCACAGGCAGCACCCTTACCTTGGCGTGTGACTGCCTCACCTGAAGATTAGTGTTTTCAGTGTAAAGGTACAGGCCCACATGTAGGCATTAGCCAATGTAACAACATATAGAATGCCTCAGGGTTTTAGTATAATAAGACTCTGAGCGTGTGTACTTCCCTATCAGAATAGTATTGGGTTAGAGGACCATTTCCCACACACTTCTGGTTGCCTTGGCCCTGGTCTTCAATGAAACTAATTTCTAATTACTATGCAAGCACTGCCCTTTCAAATGTCTATGACCGTACTCTATGGAAAACTGAATGCATTATCCGCTACTATGGCCCCGCTACATGAGAACCTAATGTGGTAGGCCGTGAGCCTACCTATTTGACTAACAGGCTGGCCTGGATGGCATTTTGATTGGCTCACTAATTTTCAGTGGCTAAAAGATGGGTTTGTGCTTTTCTGTTTCATCATGCTTGGGTTGCTCATGCTTTCTGCATCATCCCCTGCCTCACTGCCCTTGTCCGCCGTGCAGTGCACACCGCTGTCCAACGCCAAATGCTCATAATGTATCACGGCCTGCCACAAGAGGATGTATACGTTGAATGCCTCCCAAAGGAGCAATAGATTAGACCTTAGTGCTTTCTTGCAGCATACACTGCATGCAAGAAGCAAAAGGGGGGAATTGTTAGGGCAGACTCAGTTTCCCTTGCTCCTTCTCCCCATGTATGCTTCCTCACCAGCCATCACATAGTTAAACCCCCAAGAGTGACAAAGCATTTCAGTAATAGTGCTGAACAACAAGTTGTTTCTGTATTGTTATCTATACCAAGAATGTGACCTTGCCTCGACAATCAAGGGCTGTAAGCCCCACGAGATGAGCTAATGTGTTATCTCGCCGGATTGCATTATATGTATGTAACGCTTTCGCTAGGGCATAGACACCTATTCATAAGCTTGTTGGCATCATGTAACGGTCTCCTGACCTAGGCGTGATGTAAGGGGTTGCTAATGCGCATGCTTCAAGTTTCTGTCTCTCCCTCCCTCCTCCCACTCCCCATCCCCTTTGAATATACTCTATAAAGGGCTGCTTGGTACTGATAATAAACGGAGCTGCTGCTAACCCCCTTTCGTGACCGAGAGGAGGGTGCCTCAGTTTCCCCTTTGATCAACGTTAACTTGTGTGTTTCTTCAATGGTCTCTGACAGCTTGTGAGCTTCTTGCCGCCACTACTATCCGGAGTGTACGGTAAGGGGGAGAGACGCGCCATTAATTTTCCCCTGACAAACCCATCCCCCAGCCTATACCCCACACCACAAACACAAATTATCTACCACTTGGAACTGCTGTTCTTCGAGATGTGTTCATGTGTCCATCCCACCCCAGCTGTCTAGCACAGTTGCCAGAATTTTTTTCCTTCAGTGGCACCTGGCGGGGCAGGTCAAATGCTCCAGCTGCCACGTACTCAGAGCACTGGTAAAAAGCACCCACTTTGTGTCCCACTGAACAAGTCTAATTTATTTGAGTCCATTGATTTTAGGGTTGCACAGGGAAGACCCTGTCTTTCTCTCTCATGGGCAGTGGATACCACCAGGAATCCTACGGAGAGATGGGTGTGTAAAGGAACTTATAACCCTGGGCAGAAACAAAGTATTTCAAGTTGGAGGAAGGGACATGGGGAGCTCCCTCAGTCTTAACTGGGTCCATAATGGTGTCATTGAGAGGAAGGGGAACTTTTGAAGGGCCTGCAGTAGCTCAAATATCGACTAGGCTGTGGGGGGAGGGGTGAAACTGGGTGCTGGCTCGGAGGATCAAGCTGGGCCCCTGTTAGTCTGGACCCAGGGAGAAGAAGGCACTAGCTGGAGCTGGCTGGGAGGCCATGCCCTAATTGCCTGAGGGGAGACACCTGCAGGCCTGAGTACAAAGGCTGGCAGAAAGGAAGCAGGGGAGACCAGAGGGAAAGGAGACCAGGGAGACAGGAAATGGAAGACTGGGGGGTGCTGGATCCCTGTTGGCTAGGAAGCTAGCCATCTCCCTGAGCATTGGTCTGCAGATATCTGTAAACAGTAGGTGGTGGGGATGGACACAGGCAGTAAAAGACACGGGTGCTGCACATAAAGTGGTCTCTGGGAGTTCTTGTGAAGAGGACTGGAGAGGGCCCAGTTACAGGGCTGTTTCCAGTTGTGGATGCTCCTGCTCTGTTTTAGTCCCAATCCTCGACTTGGGAAGCTGGTTGGTGGGTTGATGCTTTTGGATTTATTGTATCCAACATCAGCTGTTTTCTCTCGCTTGTCTCCAGTGCTGAGTGCTGGCCACATCTGTTTGCAGGTGGCCCTGTGTTTTTTCCTGCTCCTCCCTGTCCCTGACAGCAGGGGGTTGTGCAGAGACTGTGGGATCTCACTGACTAACAGACCCACTAACTTCTAATTTCTGTGGAATCCCAATTGCTGGAGGGGGGGATGCTGAGGGGTTTTCCCTGGTCCCTCCCTGCAGAGCGACTGGGGCTGAGGAATGGAAGCAATGTCTTGCAACCTTCCACAGGAATCTCCAGGATAAGGGCCATTGTACTGACATTATAAAATGAGAGGCTCCCCCTTCTAGATCCAGATATACCACCAGCAACCCGCTCAGGGGGTCTCTCCAGCCTCTCCTGTCTCACTTTGTCTGTCACATACTGTCACGGAGCCCCCGGCGTGATGCTCTGGAACTGCTCCCTACGAACCCAGGCAGGACTCTGGGGCAAAGATTCCTCTCTGTGAGCAGCCCGTCTCCAAGGCTAGCAGCCTCACAGCTTACAGCTTCCACCTTCCTGGGTCTGACCTCGGAGCATTCAGCACCTTCTGCACCTCCGTGCGCTTCCCCCAGCGAGTCCGCCCAGACGGGGTCCTCGGGGAGCCCATGGGTTCTGCACCCCAACTCCACAGTCAGACGTGACTCTCAGCCAGCCAGTAAAACAGAGATTTATTAGATGACAGGTACCAGGTCTAACAGACCGTACAGCAAATGTGAGCCCTCAGCTGGACCCATTTTGGGGACCAGAAAGCCGGGCCAGCCTGCCTGTAGCTCTCTGCCTCTTCCCAGCCAGACCCAGACTGAAACTCCCCCTCTAGGCCCTCCTTTGCTTTCCTTTGTCTCTTTCCCGGGCAGGAGGTCAGGTGACCTCTTTTTTATTCAACCCTTCCAGCCAAAACCTTGAGAAGAGGGGGAGGGTGTGAGCTACTTACTTACACTGTCTCTCTGCTTTGCATCAACTACACATCCTTATCTCTCCACATAAACACTCAAGAAATGCATTGGGGAAACTGAGGTACCCTCAAACTATCCAGAGGAAACATTAAGAGCATTCCTACTCTGTCACACAGTCTCACTCAGCACCCCCCAGCTCCCAGTCAAGGGTGTCTCTCACCTCCACCTCCCAGTACCCCCTGCAAATCCCATCTTTAAAGGTACGTCTTCACTAGCAATGTTAACTAGATACACTTTAGTATGGCTATGTAGTCATGGCACCAGCACTAGGAAAGAGCTCCCCCAGCACTGTAAAATCCCACTCCCCAGGAGGAGTGCAGCTTCTAGCACCTGTGCACTTTACAGCACTGAAACGTGCTGTGCTCAGGAGTGTGTTTTTTCGTGCTCAGGAGTGTGTTTTTTCACACTCATGAGCAAGAACATTGCAGCACTGTAAAATGGCAGTGTAGACAAGGCCTAAAGCATAATGATTCCTGGACCCACATCCTTCTTCCCCAGGACTGCAGATAGGCCAGCCAGACATGGAGATTGTGGGTCATGTTGGACTCTTCTTCTATCCCCAGAGACGATGATTTCAGGGTGTTTCCAAACTGGCTCCAGGATGATGCAGACTGGGGAGAGAAACCAGAATAACCCCATTAGCCAGGGGGTGAAGACTGCAGGCTGCGGGGGGTGGAGCTGAGTGGGGCTGTTGGGGGAGCAATGTAGAGTGCTTCACCAATGGGGACTGCCTGATCCCTTCATCACAGCAAAGATCTTTCCAGCAAGCTGGAAGAAAGTATAAAAGAGGGGAAGTGACATCATTGCTTGACCTCTCTCCACTTCCAACTCAACACCAGGAAGAACATCTGGAGGACTTTGAACTGGGGAATGGTGGGCCCAGGCTGGAAGGAAGTTCCAGCCTGTGTAGTGAGGATCTGTAACTTTTTGGACCATCTGTCAGGCTGAGACACTGCCCGATTCAAATCCTGTTCAGTCTGTAGAACTCAGACTGCACATTTATTTTTATTTCTTTAGTAACCAACTTTGATCTCTACACCTGATGCCTATAATCACTTAAAATCTACCTGTCTGGAGTTAATAAATCTGGATTATATTGTACTTAAAACAGTGTGTTTCGGTTGAAGTGCTGGGGGAATCTCAGCTCAGGATACAAAGGCTGGTGTGTGTCTGTGGACTGGGTAATGAACTCACACTGGCCAGGCTTCTGACCAGTGCAGGATGGTGCAGTTATGGGATGCAAGACTGGGACGCTGGGGGGAATTGGCTGGAGCCTCCCTATTATTGGTTCATGAGTGGCTGGGAGATCTTCACATAGCTCAGTTGGGTGTGTCTGGATGGCTGTGTAAGTGCAGTGCCTGTCAGAGGTTCATAGCTTGACATCATCATCACAGTGTGAGAAGCAGCCCAACTTGGTGCGTTTGCAGGGGTCCTGCAGTCCAGGTCTAGAGACCATGTCACACCCACCCACACTGCTATTGTTAGCGCATTAGCTCTAGCACAGCTATCGTGTGTCTGGCTACCCATGACAGGAAGCTCATTCCCACCTGCAATGTAGATGTATCCAATGAGCCAAGGGTCTCAGAACGTGTGAGACAAAACTTTTGGTAATGAACAGCAGGCAAGGCCCCTGATCAGCCCCAAAACAGAGCCCACAATTTCCCCCGGAGGCATCACCCATGGCTGATGTCACTTCAGAGAATGAGGGGAGGGAGCGCCACACCAGAACATGTGTCACATAGAGAGAGGACTGTACTGCTGCAGCCTGTCACCTGGCCTCAAGCCTCCTATTTCTGTGCCAAGCAATCCATTTGCGGTGCTGAGACGCACAAGTTTATAACTTTAGTCATTAGTGTTTGTCAGGAGCTTAGCTGGGGAAAGGCTCCATGGGGCCCTGGAGTTACTGTGCACACCAAGAGCCGTGGGTTCCAGTCCTGTCTTGACTCCTAGGGGAATAATGTGGGTGGTGGGACCCATCTGCGTGCACCTCACAAAGCCCATACAAAGCATAGCAGGGTCTGGAGGCTCTGTTCATTCAAGGCTCAGGCCTAGACGAGATGGAGAGAAAACATGACAGCACTCAAAAGCTGACGGCTCAGATAGCAGGGAGGCTCTGGTGGACTAATGCCAACAGAGCTGGGGCTGGGGGGGAGGAAGCCCAGGGCTGGGATAGCCGGGGGCTGCAGGCAGTGGTGGTGTTTGTCCCATGGGGACCCCCCCTGCACAGCTCAGTTCTGGGGCCCCTACCAGTGACCTGGCATGTATAGTGTGTGCGAGGTCACGCTGTGCAGAGGATGCCATTCAGAGCCCTGGGCAGCATTAAGCAAGGCAGAGCAGCTGACTTCTGACCGGTGAGATTGCAGATGGCTAATGACACCATTAGCTGCAGGTCGGGACTGCGAGGCTTTGACAGAGCTGTGGGAGTCTTGGACAGGGATAGCAGGGGGCTGCAGGTGGGGATTGAGAGTCACAGGCAGAACTGTATGTGTGGGAGCCCAAGGCTGGGATTTTGGGAGGCTGCAGGTGGGCACGAAGGGATCCAGCAGATCTGGGTGCAGACAGGGAGCTCCGCAAATCTGAACTGAGAGGTCTCCACAAAGCTGAACAGATAAAGTTTGCCCACCACCTAATTCAGGGTTTGTCTACACTAGAAGTGCTACCTTGGCACCGCTGCACCACTGTGGTGCATGTGGTGAAGATGCTTTATGCCGATGGGTGAGACCCCCCACCATCAGCATAGCTAATCCAGCTCCCTGAGTGGCTGTGGCTCTGTCGGTGGAAGAGTGTCAGTCCCTGACATAGCACAGTCCACACCTGCATTTAGGTCGGTGCTTTTTGACTCCCCTCAACAATGTCAGTTATATCATCCTAACTAAGCCCTAGTGTAGACCTGCCCCATGTCCCGCCATTCCCTGTACACTAGAGTCACTTTCTGTCATTAAGGATGATACTGAAACAAGATCTGCAAACTCTGCAGGATTTGTTTATTTCCCAGGGCAGGGGGATAATCATGAAGGTGACTGAAGTCCATACAGTGCATGTGGTGACTTTCCCATCACATGACAATGTGAAAGCCCAGATATACATTTACTAGGGATTATCCAAGTACCTGATTGCAAGAAATGGTCACTCGCCCTGTGCAGGAACCATAGTCCGTTGAGACATGTCCCCTGGCATGTACAGTGTGTGTGAGGTCACACTGTGCAGAGGAAGCCATATCTCCTCTGATTCAGAGTTCTCTGCTGGGATTTTGCAGCAGAGAAGAAACTGAGGGTGCTTTTCTCACACAGCGCTACAGAACAATGGCAGGGGGCAGGAGGCGACTAGTACACACACAGACTGAATGGACACTGCCAGGAGAAATCTCTGATCGAAGGCACAGGGGGCGCTAGCTCACCTAGAGTGGAGCATCTGCAGGGACACTAACCAAACCAACCCTTCTTCTTCTCAGCCTCTGAAATGGGGAAGAGAAAAGAGTTAGACACAGAGACATGCTGTGTTATGCTGTGTGCTCCATAACGAATGGGGTTAGTTACAGACACCCCACACCCACACTCCCAGCCTCAGTACAGGAACCAGCACCCTTGATAGGAGCGGAGCTGGCAGTTAGTGATATGCACCAACACACAGCAAATCTGGGATTTGC
This sequence comes from Sternotherus odoratus, assembly GCA_032164245.1. Classification (NCBI taxonomy): domain Eukaryota; kingdom Metazoa; phylum Chordata; order Testudines; family Kinosternidae; genus Sternotherus; species Sternotherus odoratus. Next base: position 695,597 of record JAVMKO010000209.1, read on the forward strand.
AAATCATCTAACCTTGATGTAAGACGTGGGTGTGATGGTGTATCCCATAAGGCTTTATGGGGGGGGGGGGGTGCCTGTAAATATATATATATTTACAGGCACCCCCCCCCATAAAGCCTTATGGGAGATATATATATATATATATATATATATAATATTACTGGAATATGGTTTTGCTAGATATGCCATGTAACATATCTCTGTGAAGGTAATGATCCACTGGATCTGTTAATCCTATTTGTATGTATGTGTCTGTTCTGTATTCAAAGTTATGAATACTGACAATGTGCTTGGTTGGTTATATGTGGACTTTGGAAAGCAGCTGAGCAGCTCTCTGGGAATAGACTATTCCCACTTAAGCGCAATTGAGAACCAATCAAGCAAACAATGAACTTTGTAGATGCCCGTCCACACCCGAGCCTCCTCAGGAATGCAGCCTGGCTGGTGGTGAGGGGAGTCTGGTTCAAACCTGGGACTGGGCCATGTGCTCTGAGAGCCCATGTGGACTCTGGATAAGGAGGGAGGGGCTCTCCACCCAGAGGAAGAAGTCTATATAAACCCGGGAGAGACCTCTCCATTTTGTTCTCAGCTGGCTCAAGCAACAGCCCTCCACCCCCACCCCCCTAAGGATCACTGGAACAGAGGACGGTGGCTGCAGGGGGGGTGTGAGTGATAGCTGGACCCAGGCTAACGGAGTTTAGGTTGAAAGAAGGAATTCACTGGGGGTAAGGCCTTTTTACTGTAATAGTGTTAGATTTGCATGTTCTGTTTATTTTGTTTAGTAATTCACTTTATTCTGTCTGTTACTACTTGGAACCACTTAAATCCTATTTCCTGTCTTTATTAAAATCACTTTTTACTTACTAATTAACCTGGAGTACGTGTTGGTACCTGGGGAGGGCAAACAGCTGTGCATATCTCTCTATCGTTGTTATAGAGCAGTGGTCCCCAACCTTTTTTGCTGAACGGACCGGATTTCTTTTTTCTTCGCCGCCGCGGACCGGCTGTATGTCCGCCGAAAAGCCGCCGAATTCACTCCGAAAAGTGAAACTGCGGCTTTTCGGCGGACACTTCCGGGAACGCGTCCGCGGCCCGGTAGCGATCGATCCACGGCCCGGTACCGGTCCGCGGCCCGGGGGTTGGGGACCACTGTTATAGAGGGCGAACAATCAATGAGTTTGCCCTGTATAAGCTTTATACAGGTTAAAACCAATTTTATTCAGGGTTTGACCCCATTGGGAGTTGAGCATCTGAGTGCCAGAGGTAAGAATACCTCCTGCCTGTTACCAGGAAAGCCCACAGCTGTTAAGGGACGTGGCTCCGACCTGGCAGGGTACTGAGGTCCTAAGCTGTTGGGGAAGGAAAACGGAGGCAGGGGTAGCCTTGGCACATCAGGTGGCAGCTCCCAAGGGGTTTCTGTGATCCTGTATTCCAATACAGCTCTGACATTCTCAACCCTTCTGTCTAAGGGGAATTCCTTTTCTGTGTTACTAACAGTCAGTTGAGAGCATGAAAGCTATACACTCTATGTGTAACTAGGGGATGGATGTTCAGTTGACAGGAGCTCACATCCAGGATCTGGCCTTGGCAACAAAGCATCAAAATGTGAGCCACATTCTGAGAAATGACCCAGAAGAGCCTGCACTCCAACAATCATCTATAAAGAGTGTCTGGGCTGAGCCCCTCCTCCTGCATCAGAACAATGTGCTTGGCATTGGATTGTCACAGGCAATGTGACACCTGTCTGTCTATCCAGACATGAGAGCACATCACCCTGTGTCTGCTGCAGAGAGCTCACAGAGCTGCCGTGGGACTTAGATAACCAATTCTGATTTTGGCTGAAATTGTTCACACAGCCCTGCTCTGCGGTGGATCTGCTCAGCACCATGTGTGTTTGGGAGCCTCTGCCTGGGGACTCTAATGGGAGGTGGATGAACTTACCAAGCTTCTTACGCAGCTCCTGGCACTCTGGGAAGAGAAGAAATGGAGACCATCATGGGTTCAATGTGGATCATTCTGAGCAGGGTTCCAACTTTTTAATATGTTTACACTGCAGCTGGGAGGGTGATAGAAGTTTGGGTAGGCAGACGTGCTAGCTCTGCTCCAGACCATGTACTATAAGTAGCAGGGTAGCATGTACAGTGGCTTAGGCTAGCCACTCACGTACAAGCTGTAAGATTAGCTGGAGAAAGGCTCCATGGGGCTGTGACTTGGGGTCACCTCCTTTCCTGTCTTATAGTGTAATAACGTGGGTGATAGTGCTCATGATCAGAGTGCCCCTCACAGAGCCCAGACAGAGGCAGTTGGTTTGGAAGCTCTGTTCATTCAAGGCCTAGCATAGAAGGGGTCAAAACAAGACAGGACTGAGGAGCTGAGGGCTGGGATAGCCGGGAGGCTGTGGGTGGGGAAATGAGGGATACAAGCAGTGGAGCTGAGGCTGGGGATAAAACACAGGGAGGGGACAGCAGGAGGCTGCAGGCAGTGGAGGTGTTTGTCCCGTGAGGACTCCCTGTGCAGATCAGTTCTGGGCTCTACCAGTGACCTGGCATGTACAGTGTGTGTGAGGTCACACTGTGCAGAGGAAGCCATTCACAGCCATAGGCAGCACTGAGCATGACAGAACAGCTAATACCTGGGGAGTGAGATCTGACTTTCAGGGGGGCCCTCGGTGCCTCAGGCTTCTCTGCAATTGTACAGCTTGAATGTACCTAAAGGTTCAACTGGCTGCAGGTCAGGACTGATAGTCACTGGCAGAGCCCAGGCCTAGAACAGTAGGGGACTGCTGGTCGTGATTGAAGGTCCTGCAAGAGTGTTGGGTGTGGGGCCCAGAGCTTGCTAACAGACAGCTGTGGCTCAGGATTGAGGGGCACCAGCAGAGCTGTGTGTGTGGAAACCCAGAGTTGGATAGTGGGGGCTGCAGGTGGGCACTGGGGGAACCAGAAGGCCTGTGTGTGTGCAGGGAGCCCAGCACTGAGATAGCAGGGATGCTGGAGGTCAGAACTGAGATATAGCCACAGAACTGCAGGGAGGAATTTTACTGCAGGGTGGAATGCTGTGGATTCTGATTGGTTCTCTGCTTCTATTTAAATGTAGCACAGGCCCAGGAAGTTGTCCATGAAACTATGTTTTTCCCTGCTCCTGAGTGTTTCCCTTGTGTTACCTGCTCCTTCTCCCCGATCTCCTCATAACCTGACCCGGCAGTCTCCTCACACTTGACCCCCCTTCAACCACTAGGCCTGCTCCAGCATAGATTTACCCAATGAGTCAAGAGTCTCAGAACTGACAGCACATGTCACACTAAATAGTGTTAAACAAACAATAGAGTTCCAGATCAGCTGCTAAACAGAGCACACAAATCCCCCCTCAGAGGGGGTGCAGCATCCCACACTGACCACACTGCCAGAAATCAGGAGAGGAAGCATGACACCAGAACATGTATCCCACAGAGAAAGGCCTGCACTGCTGCAGCCTGTTACCTGAGCTCAGACCCCCAATTTCTGTGTTTGCCAATTGCTCTGTGGTGCTGATCTGCAAAAGTGTCTAACTCTACGGTGTGAGTCCCTCCAGGCCATGTGCATTAAATTTATTCTCCATTGTTGAGGATGATACCGAAATCTGAGCTGCAAACTCTGCAGTGTTTGTTACTTCCCAGGGCAGGGGAGATGATCATGAAGGTGACTCAAGCCCCTACATTGCACATGGGATTTTTCTATCTCATTACAGTGTGAAAGCCCAGACACATGTTTACTGGGGGTTAGCGAAGTACCTGATTCAAAGACCTTCCTCTCAGCATCTGAAATAGAGAGGAGAAAAGAGTTAGACAGACACAGGAGTTGTATTATGCTGTGCACCATAACCATTGGGGTTAGTAACAGACACTCCACAGCCTCACTCCCAGTCCAGGGCAGGAGCCAGCAGCTTTGATAGGAGCCGGACTGTCATTTAGTAAAAACACACAAACATGGAGCAGATGTGGGATTTGCAAAGCATGAAACCTTGATGGAAGACGTGGGTCTGGATCCTGATACAGCTCTGACATTCTCAACCCTTCTGTCTAAGGAGAATTTCTTTTCTGTGTTACTACCAGCCCATTTGAGCATCAAAGTTCCAGAAGTAACAAGGGGATGGACTTGCCGATGTTCAGGGCTCAAATCTGGGATCTGGACTTGACAACAAAGCATGGAAACATGAGCCACATTCTGGGAGTGACCCAGAAGAGCCTGCACTGCAGGAGTCATATAGAGAGCGGCTGGCCCCCTTCTCTCGCATTAGAACAATGTGACAGCATTGGATTATCAAAACCAAGGCCTGAGACATGGGAGCAGGTGATCCCGTGCCTGCTGCAGGGAGCTCACAGTGCTGGGATGGGACTGGGGCCACGAATGTGTCATGGATTTTGGCCCAAGCTGTTCACTCAGCCCTGCCCTGCAATGTTGGTCCATCTGGATCTGCTCAGCACAGTGTGTGGTTGGGAGCCTCTGCCCAGGGGCTCTAATGGGAGGTGGATGAACTTACCAAGCTTCTCACGCAGCTCCTGGAGGCCTGGGGAGAAGAAGAGGAGACCATTGTGGGTTCAGTGAGGGTTGTTCCCAGAACAGTGACATGGGGCTGTTCCAAACTTTGGGTTCATCTACACTGCAGCTGGGAGCGAATTTCTGGGCTTGGGCAGCAGACACCTGCTAGCTCCGCTCCAGAAAATGCACTAAAAACAGGAATGTAGCCGGGGGCAGTATGTGCAGCAGCTTGGCTTAGCTGCTCAAATAGAAACTCACTTGGACCCCCTGGGTACGTATGTGGGTGGCCACCCTGACCCACTGCCCCTGCTACCCCGCCCACACTGCTGTTAGTGCACTAGTTCAAGCAGAGCTAGCGTTTGTCAGCTACCCATGCTGGGAAGTTCACTCCCAGCTGCAGTCTAGACGTACCCAATGAGCCAAAAGTCTCAGGACTGATAGCACATGTCAGACAAAACTGTTGTAATGAAGAAAGAAAAGGTCTCAGATCAGCAGCTAAACAGAGCCCACAAATTGACCGGAGGGGGGTAGGGGGGGCAGCATCCCCAGCTTCTTGCACTGCCGGGAATGAAGGAAGGGAGCATCACACAGAAACATGATGTCAAGAATCAGAGAGGTAGCCGTGTTAGTCTGGAATAGCAGAGGTAACAAAGAGTCCTGTGGCACCTTAAAGACTAACTAAAGTATTGAAGCATAAGCTTCCGTGGGCTATTAGTGGGTATTAGCCCATGAACGCTTATGCTTCAATACTTTAGTTAGTCTTTAAGGTGCCACAGGACTCTTTGTTAACACAGAAACATGTATCACATAGAAAGAGGTCTGCACTGCTGCAGCCTGTCACCCGGCCTCAGATCTCCTATTTCTGTGCTGGGCAACCCCTTTGTGGTGCTAATTTGCAGAAGTGTGTAACTCTAGATTTAGTGGTTGGCAGAAGCTTGGCTGGGGAAGGGTCCATGGGGCTGGATGGCTCTGGATTACTGTCCACTCTTTGAGCCGTGGGGTCAGACCCCCTCAGCTCTCATGAGAACACTGTGGGTTGTGGGTCCCATCAGAATGTACCTCATGGAGCACGTACAGATTATAGTAGGGCTCTGAGCCTGTTCATTTGCGGCCCAGGCCTGGAGTATGAGGGGGGAGCAGAGGGAGAGAACAGGACTGGACAGGAGTGTGGAGTTCAGGGCTGGGATAGCAGGGAGGTAGTGGGTAAGGAACGAGGGACACCAGTGATTCCATGGGGAGCCCAGGGCTTGGATAGATGGGGGACTGTGGCTAGGCACTGCGGGGCACCAGCAGAGCTGCAGGCAGGGAGCTCAGATATTTTTCAGGTCAGAACTGATATATCCACAGACCTGCATGGAGAAAGTTTGCCCAGCCGCAACTCAGGACTTGTCTACACAGTCCCATAATTCATCCTACGGGGTCTTGTGATTTGCATAGTGTGTGAAAGTACTGCTCTGTAACTGTCCTGTGTGGATGTGGCTGTTTGCACTGAACAGTACATAGTTTGCACTAACACAGTCATCTTGAAATAGGACTGCATAAGTGCACACTAGGGATCTTTTAATTCCCACCCACAGCATCCACACAGGATGTTACAGTGCAGCACTTTGGTGTGTGTTGCTATTCACACTCCTGTAATCTGACCACTTGGGCAGTGTAGACACCCTGAGTCCCTCCAGTCCATGTGCATTACATTCATTCTCCATTGTTAAGGATGTTGATGAAATCTGAGCCACAAACTACATTATTTGTTACTTCCCAGGGCAGGGGGAGATGATCATGAAGGTGACTCAAGTCCCTACATTGTATAGGGGATTTTTCTATCTCATTACAGTGTGAAAGCCCAGACACATGGTTACTGGGGGTTAGCGAAGTACCTGATTCAAAGGCCTTCCTCTCAGCATCTGAAATAGAGAGGAGAAAAGAGTTAGACACAGAGACAGGAGTTGTATGATGCTGTGCGCCATAACCATTGGGGTTAGTAACAGACACTCCACAGCCTCACTCCCAGTCCAAGGCAGGAGCCAGCAGCTTCGATAGGAGTCGGACTGTCATTTAGTAAAACACACAAACATCCAGCAGACCTGGTATTTGCAAAGCATGAAACCTTGATGGAAGACGTGGGTCTGGATCCTGATACAGCTCTGACATTCCCAACGCTTCTGTCTAAGGGGAATTTCTTTTCTGTGTTACTATCAGCCCATTTGAGCATCAAAGTTCCAGAAGTAACAAGGGGATGGACTTGCTGATGTTCGGGGCTCAAATCTGGGATCTGGGCTTGACAACAAAGCATGGAAACATGAGCCACATTCTGGGAGTGGCCCAGAAGAGACTGCACTGCAGGAGTCATCTATAGAGAGCGGCTGGTCCCTTCTCTCACATTAGAACAAAAGCATGTCCTGAGACATGGGAGCAGGTGACCCTGTGCCTGCTGTAGGGAGCTCACAGTGCTGGGATGGGACTGGGGCCACTAAGGTGTCATGGATTTTGGCCCAAGCTGTTCACTCAGCCCTGCCCTGCGGTGTCAGTGATTCTGGATCTGCTCAGCACCATGTGTGGTTGGGAGCCTCTGCCCAGGGGCTCTAATGGGAGGTGGATGAACTTACCAAGCTTCTCACGCAGCTCCCGGAGCTCTGGGGAGAAGAAGAGGAGACCATTGTGGGTTCAGTGAGGGTTGTTCCCAGAACAGTGACATGGGGCTGTTCCAAACTTTGGGTTCATCTACACTGCATCTGGGAGCGAATTTCTGGGCTTGGGCAGGAGACACCTGCTAGCTCTGCTCCAGAAAATGTGCTAAAAGCAGGAATGTAGCCGGGGGCAGTATGTGCAGCAGCTTGGCTTAGCTGCTCAAATAGAAACTCACTTGGACCCCCTGGGTACGTATGTGGGTGGCCACCCTGACCCACTGCCCCTGCTACCGCGCCCACACTGCTGTGTGAATCAGCGAAGTACCTGATTCAGAGGCCATCCTCTCCACATCTGAAATAGAGAGGAGAAAAGAGTTAGACACAGAGACAGGAGTTGTGTGATGCTTTGCACCATAACCATTGGGGTTAGTAACAAACACCCCACAGCCTCACTTCCAATGCAGGGCAGGAGCCAGCAGCGTCAATAGGAACTGGACTGTCATTTAGTAAAAAACACACAGCAGACCTGGGATTTGCAAAACATCTAACCCTGATGGAAGACATGGGTCTGAATCCCAGTGCAGCTCTGACATTCCCAACCCTTCTATCTAAGGGGAATTTCTTTTCTGTGTTACTAACAGTCTGCTGGAGCATCAAAGCTACACACTCCAGGTGTAACAAGGGATGGACGTGTCAGTGTTTGGGGCTCAAATCTGGGCTTGGCAACAAAGCATGGAAACAGGAGTCATATTTTGGGAAGGGCCCAGAAGAGCCTGCACTGCAGCACTCACCTATAGAAAGCAGCTGGCCCCCTTCTTCTGCATCAGAACAATGTGATCGGCATTGGATTGTCAAAGGCAAAGTGACAACTGTCTGTCTATCCAGATATGAGAACAGGAACCCTGGCTCTGCTGCAGGCAGCTCACAGTGCTGCCGCGGGACTGGAGTAATTATTGTGATTGTGGTGGGTCCTGCTCTGCAGTGCCCCTTTGTGGCATGGGCAGGGTGTAGCAGCAGACCCCAGCCACTCTAATCTCACAATCAACAGGTGATATGGCTCAATGTCCAGAGTCTATATCTCACCCCCTGGTATCAGGGTAACATGGCCCTATGGCCAGACTCTTTATACTTTCCCCTAATCCTCAGGATAGTGAGGTCCAATGGCCAGAGTCCATATACTTTCCCGAGTCTCCAAATAGCATAGCCCAATGGCCAGAGTCTATACAATCCTCGCCCAGTCTCAAGGCAGCATGGCTCAATGGCCAGAGTCCATACAACCTCCTCAAACCTATCCCCTACAGCTCAGAGTAGCATGGCCCAATGGCCAGAGTCTATACAACCTCCCCAAAGCCTCAGGGTAGCATGGCCTAGTGGCTAGAGTCCACAGAACTTCCCTAAGTCGCAGGGCCATGTGGCCAAACAACCAGAGGCCATATAGCTTCCCCGAGTCTCAGGGTAGCATGGTCTAACAGCTAAAGTTTATATATTCCCCTTGCAGGCAGGGTAGTGCAGCCTAGTGGCTGCAGAGGTAGGGGGACCTAACCCACCCTCTCCACCATGTCCCAACCCAGGGCTCACCTGATGGCAGGGCTTCCCCTACCTTAGCTCAGTGGGGATCCACCTGCAACACGCCAAGCATCTGTGTGTCTTTAAAAGTCCCCTGGGTCTCTTCCTAGCCGCACTGCCTGGCCTTCTACATCTAGGGTTCCTCTGGTCTGTTCCCCTTCAGGGCCATTTTGTATCTGGGCTGGGCTGGGCTCTAGATCCTAGGGTCCTGGCTGTCCCTCTGCAGGAGCTAGCAGCTGCCTCCTTCCCCTCCAGTGGTCAGCCCCAACTGAGCTGCTCTGCAGGCCTTTATACAAGCTCTCCAGTTGGAGCACGCCCAGCAGAGCTTCTGGGGTGTGGCTTCCTCTGCTAAGAGGGAAGGGTTAACCCCTGTGGTACTAGTGTAGGGCCGCTCAGCCCCATCACAGTGACTCAGATTTTGGCCCAAACTGTTCACTCAGCCCCGCCTTGCAGTGTTGGTGCATCTGGATCTGCTCAACGCCGTGTGTGGCTGGGAGCCTCTGCCCAGGGGCTCTAATGGGAGGTGGATGAACTTACCAATCCTCTCACGCAGCTCCTGGAGCCCTGGGGAGAAGAAGAGGAGACCATTGTGGGTTCAGTGTGGGTTGTTCCAAGAACAGTGACATGGGGCTGTTCCAAACTTTGGTTTCATCTACACTGCAGCTGGGAGTGATCTTCCCTGCTTGGGCAGCAAACACGTGCTAGCTCTGCTCAAGAGGATGTGATAAAAGCTGGAGGGTAGCTGGGGGCAGCATGTGCAGCCACTTGGGCTAGTTGCTCAAACAGAAACTCACTTGGACCCCTGGGTACATATGTGGACGGCAATCCTGAGCCACTGCCCCTGCTACCGCACCCACACTGCTGTTGTTAGTGCACTAGTTCAAGCAGCACTAGCGTTTGTCAGGCTACCTGAGCTGAGACGCTCTCTCCCAGCTGCAGTCTAGACGTACCAATGAGCCAAGAGTCTCAGGACTGACAGCACATGTCAGACAAAACTGTTCTAATGAAGAAAGAAAAGGTCTCAGATGAGCAGCTAACCAGAGCCCACAAATTGACCTGGGGAAGCAGTCCCCTCATCTCCCTCCCCCTCCCCCCCCCCCCCCCCCCCCCCCCGCTGCTGGCACTGCTGGGAATGAAGAAAGGGAGCATCACACAAAAACATGTATCATGTAGAGAGAGGCCTGCAATGCTGCAGCCCGTCACCCGGTCTCAGACCTCCAAGTTCTGTGCTGGGCAACCCCTTTGTGGTGCTGATTTGCAGAAGTGTGTAACTCTAGGGTTAGTGGTGGCTGGAGCTTAGCTGGGGAAGGCTCTGTGGGGTATGTGGCTCTGGATTTACTGTCCACCGCTCGAGCCATGGGGTCAGGTCCTGCCCCAGCTCTTGTCAGAACAATGTTGGTGGTGGGGCCCATCAGAGTGCACCTCACAAAGCCCACACAGAGCATAGTAGGTTTTTTAAATTCTGTTCGTTCGAGGGCCAGGCCTAGACTAAGAGGAAGGGAACAGGACATGACTGAGCAGTGAGGGAAGCTGTGGATGGGGACTGAGGGATATCAACAGAGCTGGGGCTGGGGGAGGAAGTCCAGGGCTGGGATAGCAGGGGGCTGCAGGCAGTGGCAGTGTTTGTTCCATCAGTACCCACTGCAAAGTTCAGTTCTGGGACCCCTTCCACTGACTTTGCTGTGGTGTGTGTGAGGGTAGGGGGTGGTTACAGGACTTGACAGGACTGTGGAGCTCTGGTCAGGCTAACAGAGAGGCAGTGGGTGGGGATTGAGGGTCACTGGCAGTGCTGTGGGGAGCCCAATACTGATATAGCCAGGATGCAGTGGGTGAGCACTGAGTCGGACCGCCAGAGCTATGTGTAAGTGCAGAGCCCAGCATTGGGATAGCAGCCATTTTGCAGGTCAGAACTGAGATGTAACCACAAACCTGCATGGAGGAAGTTTGTCCAGCCTGTGGCTCAGGGCTTGTCTACACAGCCCCTGAGATTGGCATTTGGGAATATGATTTGCAGCATGCATCGAAGTGCTGTACTGTAACTACCCACTAAATGGAACCTAGTTGCTTCAAATACTATTGGAAATGTAAACTAGGAACCTTTTAGTTCACACCCAGAGAATACACACGGGGTTGTTACAGTGTGTGTTGCTATTTGCACCCTTGTAATCTGAACATTGGGCAGTGTAGAAATAGCCTGAGTCCTGCCATCCTATATGCATTAAATTCACTCTCCGCTGTTCAGGATGATACTGAAATCTGAGCTGCAAACTCTGCAGTGTTTTGCTATTTCCAGGGCAGGAGGAGATGATCATGAAGGTGACTACGGTCCACACCGTGCATGTGCTGATGTTAGGGCAGACTCAGTTTCCCTTGCTCCTTCTCCCCATGTATTCTTCCTCACCAGCCATCACATAGTTAAACCCCCAAGAGTGGCAAAGCATTTCAGTAATAGTGCTGAACAACAAGTTGTTTCTGTATTGTTATCTATACCAAGAATGTGACCTTGTCTAGACAATCACGGGCTGTAAGCCCCATGAGATGAGCTAATGTGTTATCTCGCCGGATTGCATTATATGTATGTAATGCTTTCGCTAGGGAATAGACACCTATTCATAAGCTTGTTGGCATCATGTAACGGTCTCCTGACCTAGGCGTGATGTAAGGATTTGCTAATGCGCATGCTTCAAGTAAGTCTTTTCCCTCCCTCCACCCACTCCCCATCCCCTTTGAATATACTCTATAAAAGGCTGCTTGGTACTGATAATAAACGGAGCTGCTGCTAACCCCCTTTCTGGACCGAGAGGAGGGTGCCTCAGTTTCCCCTTTGATCAAAGTTAACTTGTGTGTTTCTTCAATGGTCTCTGACAGCTTGTGAGCTCCTTGCCGCCACTACTATCCGGAGTGTATGGTAAGGGGGAGAGACGCGCCATTAATTTTCCCCTGACACTGATATTTCTATCTCATATACCATGGAAGCACAGACACACATTTATAGGGGTTTAGCCAAGTACCTGTGTCCAAGGTCGTCTTCTCAGTCTCTGAAATGGAGAAGAGAAAAGTGTTAGACCCAGAAACACACACTGTATGTTGTTCTATACTCCCTAATGACGGGTTAGTCACACACATCTCACATCCACACTCCCAGGGCCAGTGCAGGAGCCGGCAGGCTTGACAGGAGAAGGGCTAGTTGTCAGGGATATGCACCAACATGCAGGAGACATGGGGAGTCTCTCACTCCTTAGCCCTTTTCTACGCACCCACTGGAGCCAGTTTAACTAATTAGGTTTCAAAACACACCGTGAGTTACACTGGCGCAGGGCTGTGTGTAGAGCAGGCCTTGGGCAGGTGCAGCAGGATTAGTAGAACCATGAGACAGGGTCAGCTACTGCACAGTGACCCCTCTGGCGTTGTATCAAGCAGGCAAGGTACTAACAAACTTTAACAGACTTTATTTAACAACAGTGAAACCTCTTTACAGAGCTGCTGCTGCACCCCTCTGTAGCTCTAACTCAGGCTTGGCTCAACTCCTCCCCCCTCCTTCCTGTTTCCTGTCCTACAGTCCCCCAGTCCTAAGAGTTACAAGCATCATCTAAAACACCACATTTAACTAGTTACAGAACAGCATTGATTGCTAGGGGAACCCCATCCAGCCCTCCCCAAATGGAGGAATGGTGGCCAGAACGGGGCATAGCAGAGGGCAAAGGCTCTTCCAGGCTGTGATTTCCAGGAAAGCCCCAGTCACCCTGCTGGCAAGTTGTATCCATTCTCTGCACCTTTCTCCTGTATTTTCCTGCGGTTGTGAGCAGTGCCCAGCAGAACGGGTCAGCACCACTCAGCACCATCACAATTCAAACCAATATTGTTACTTGTCACGGAGCGCCTGGGCGATGGTCTGGAACCGCTTCCTAGGAAGCCAGACCGGACTCCGGGTGAAGGGCCCCTTCTCCGTACACAGCCTGTTTCCCAGGCCAGGAGCTTTAGGGGTCCCCACTTCCACCTTCCTGGGTCTGTCCTCGGAGCATTCAGCACCTTCTGCCCCTCCGTGTGCTTCCCCCAGCAAGCCCACCTGGGCGGGGTCCTGGGGGAGCCCATGGGTTCTGCACCCCAAATCCACAGTCAAACATGACTCAGCCAGCCAGCAGAATAGACGGTTTATTTGAGATGTCAGGAACACCATCCAACTCACAGCTTCGCAGTCCAAACAGGGTCCCTCAGTCAGCCTTTCTGGGAAGCCAGGAGGTGAGCCCCAGATTCTGGGCTCCTGCTTCTTTCCCAGGTTTATTCGATGACTTCCATCTGGTCCAGCACAGACCATGCAGCGAAAGAGCGTGAGCCCTCCGCTGGATCCATCGAAGAGGAGAGAAGCCAGAGAGCCAAAATGGCTTCTCTCCCTCTTTCCAGCTAGCCCCAGACCCAGACTGACTACTCCCTCTAGCCACTTCCTGCTCCTTTGTTCCTTTCCTGGGCTTCAGGTGTTAGGTGACCTCCCTCCCCCACCTGGGGTCAGGTTACAGCTTCCAGGGATGCACAGAGGGGAGGGCGTTGCCTCCTTGCTTCCAGCATCAGCCCCTATCCCTTCACATAGACACTTAAGAAATGCATAGGGGAAACTGAGGCACACACACACAGTACTCCCACTTCGTCACACATCTCCCCTTTTCGAGAACGAACTGAGCAGTGGTCACTTTAGCCAGTGACCTGGGGAAGTTCGACCTCACCAATGGTTCATGGGTGCCCCATTATTTTTTTCACTCCTTGGTAGGAATCACACCAGGCCCTGCATTAGCGCCTCCCTCGGGGCGCAGAGAGCCCTCTGTCACCCTTGTTCCCAGACCACCTTGTCTGGGTCACTCTCCTTCCCTAGCTCTGAGATTGGGGCAGCTAGGTAGCTAACCTGGGGTACACCCCGCCGGTGGTACCCCACTATCTCGAGAGAGGCCTGGAGACCGGCCAGTCTCTGATTCCCTCCACCTCTTGCTGAACAATTCCCAGGCTGTGAGCTCTCTCCAGTTTGCAAGGGGGGAAAGGGAACATCTCTGTCCCACTCCGCCCCAGGGCTCTGCTAACAGGCAGGCAGGTATTTTGCTTCCATCTGCCAGTCAGGTCAGTTGATTTCAATGACCATCTTCCTCTCAGCCTATTGGTTCCCTGGATTTAAATTCAAACCCTCCGCTGTTACAGGAGCAGGGTTTGCATCCTGCCCCCCCAACAGGATTTCACAGGCAATATCCTGCAGATCCCCAGCAGCCTGCCAGCCTGACCCCTCCTGTGTTTGCACAGGGGTCTGGGCTCTAGGCAGGACGAATATCTTCCTCCCTGTGACCCTCACCCAGGTCACACCGCCCCCCAGCATCCAGTGACACTGCACCATCGGGGCCCAACATCACTTCTCCCCGTCCCAGGGTCTTGCCACCCCAGGACTGTCTTCCCATTCACCACTTCTCTCTGCTCCCTCTGGGTGTCCACACGACTTGAACCCAGGGGACTCCACACAGACATACAGGTCGGGGACAGGGGTGGGAGTCTGTCCACCACCCCACCCATCTGGCGAATGGCGTCCTCAGCCTTGGGACCCAGCGGGGAGCTAGACACCAGGGCTTGTCCGCAGGGTTCCCCTGGTTCGAATTGCCAGCCTGCTCAACAGCAGTGAGGTGGACGTTCCCTTCCCCCCATCCCTTACCCAGGGACCCCAATTTAGTAATGAGGCTCCCTGCGGAACTGGCATCCAGGGGTCTATCCCCACTCACCCTGCGGAAGTCCCTTGGGTCCCTTGGCATCACCATTCCCAGTCCACACTGCTGCTTCTCCTGCAGCACTTCCAGGCCCTTGTCGCCTCTCACAGTCCAATGTCTTTCTTGGACTCTGCTCCACTCTCCTCAGTCTCCGGTCCCCGGATGGGGAACCCAATCGTGAAGACCCCCGTCTGGTCTGGGACAGGAGTCTTGGGGATGCGCCATGACCACTTCAGTTGCTCCCAGATTCTCCTGCAACCCCATCCTGGATCAGGAATCTTGCAACTGTCTCCGAGCAGCCATAATCCTCCAGCTTCTCCTAGCTGCACGATTAACCTGTGCTTCCCAAAGCACAGGGTCACGAAGTCTCATCACTTCGCTCTGGACTCACAGGCCTGTGTGCTCTTTGCCCCACAGTGTCCAGGGGGAACTCCCTTGTGTGCCAGCTCTTTCCAGGTCACCGCCTCTTTGCCAGGGTTGAGCGTCTGCTCCTGCGCCCCTGGGACCGTGCACTGCAAACCCCAGGGGTACCCTGATACTGCAAAAATCCTTCTCCCTTCTAGGGCCAAGCCACATGCTTCTCCGCCCCTGACTGCTCCTTGCAGTTTTCAGGGGGACCCTGGATCAGCAACAGTCCTTCTCTCTGGTCACACACGCTCAGGGGTTAAGCTGCAGCTTTTCCACCCCCTGTAACTGGCATTCTCTGGGCCTTCAACATGCCTGCTCCCCAGCGATCCCCCAGTCACTTACTGCAGGGTGCGCCGTCCACGGGGTCCACGGGATGCCGCACATCCCACCGCTGCCACCAGTTGTCACGGAGCGCCTGGGCGATGGTCTGGAACCGCTTCCTAGGAAGCCAGACCGGACTCCGGGTGAAGGGCCCCTTCTCCGTACACAGCCTGTTTCCCAGGCCAGGAGCTTTAGGGGTCCCCACTTCCACCTTCCTGGGTCTGTCCTCGGAGCATTCAGCACCTTCTGCCCCTCCGTGTGCTTCCCCCAGCAAGCCCACCTGGGCGGGGTCCTGGGGGAGCCCATGGGTTCTGCACCCCAAATCCACAGTCAAACATGACTCAGCCAGCCAGCAGAATAGACGGTTTATTTGAGATGTCAGGAACACCATCCAACTCACAGCTTCGCAGTCCAAACAGGGTCCCTCAGTCAGCCTTTCTGGGAAGCCAGGAGGTGAGCCCCAGATTCTGGGCTCCTGCTTCTTTCCCAGGTTTATTCGATGACTTCCATCTGGTCCAGCACAGACCATGCAGCGAAAGAGCGTGAGCCCTCCGCTGGATCCATCGAAGAGGAGAGAAGCCAGAGAGCCAAAATGGCTTCTCTCCCTCTTTCCAGCTAGCCCCAGACCCAGACTGACTACTCCCTCTAGCCACTTCCTGCTCCTTTGTTCCTTTCCTGGGCTTCAGGTGTTAGGTGACCTCCCTCCCCCACCTGGGGTCAGGTTACAGCTTCCAGGGATGCACAGAGGGGAGGGCGTTGCCTCCTTGCTTCCAGCATCAGCCCCTATCCCTTCACATAGACACTTAAGAAATGCATAGGGGAAACTGAGGCACACACACACAGTACTCCCACTTCGTCACACAACTGAATATTGAAAATTTCACAACGGAATAAATTAAACGTGTGCACTTAATAAAATGTTGGTGCTGCGACTATTGGTGCATATGAGAGAGGGAATGTCACAAATTTGTAGTTTCAGGCCAAGCAGAACCATTAATTCACCTCCTCTTATCTGCTGTGGATCACAGGCCAGAGAATCTCAACCAGTTCCCCCCACAGTGAGCTCAATAACTCAGGTTTGGCTACAGCAGTTTCCAGAAAGGTGACCAGTCTGGAGCTGATGCCATCAAGAGATGGAGAATTCACCACTGCCCTGTGGAGCTTGTTCCAGGGGTTAATCACCCTCCCTGTGTCCTGTGCATTTGACAGTCACAGGGATGGAATCACCTCACAAAGCATCATTGACCCTCCCGTGTCATTTCCTTTAAGGAGAATGTGGGGAGAACCACTGAGCAATTGTCCAGGGTTAGTGGGACAGAATCTGACTCAGATTTTTCAATGCAAACCCATCTCCCTGCTGCAGCCACACACAGGGAATCTCACAAGCACGGACCCTTTGGGTTTCTGATGCAAAATACACATTTGCCAACCTGCTATCATCAGTGTGTGTGAGAATGTGGGGAGATGAGGAACAACTAGACAGAGACCTCCTGGCTCCATCCCTTTCATTGCACTGGGCCCACAGTTAACACCAAGCGTCACAGAGTTCACACATCTCAACAGAGCAAGAGATAGAGATAGAGACCTACCAAGTTTTAACTGTTCCTCCTCTTTAGAGTGTTTCTTCTGAAAGGCCTTTCGCTTCACTGTGAGACAGAGAATCAGACATTGCAGTGAGACAGGGAAGGAAGGGGAAACACTGAGCAACATGGTAATACAGGTGGGGCCAGGGACCCCAGTGTGTTTGTTAGATTGGTTTATTTCCTAAAACAAATACGAGGTCAATATCCGAACAATAAAATGCTCCCATGCCCCAGCCCAGTGCCCGCTAGGGCCGGGCTCTAAACATGCAAATGACACATTCCCATTACCTGTGTATCCAAGATATGCACAAGCTCCAGCAGCAATGAGAACCAGAGCGAACAATATCCAGAATGCAACTGGCCAAGGAGAAACATGGGGGAAGATGTCACCTGGCAAACAGAGAGCAGAGTGTGTGAGGAGCATGATCCCATCCTGGATCTGGAGAATGGGGTTTGCCACTTGGCTTGACAACTGAGTCCTGGTTCAGGGACCCCAGAAATTCCCTGGACTGAAGGGAACGTTCCTTTCGTGCTCTAATCACAGCCACAAATGGCAGCCATTGGAACCAGAGAATCCAGCATAGCATCAGTTCCAAGAGCCAGGACTCTGCTCTTCCCAAATTTCTCCTGCTGCTACAAGCCAACAGTCAGCAGCTCCATGCCCAGCCCCGCCCGCTCAGCAGAGAACAATTGTTTTCCTATATGGCCCCAGGGAGTTGTGAGTTTGTGGATTCATAGATGCTCAGGCCCAAAGGCGACATTATGACCATCTAGTCTTTATAGCCCGGGCCAGAGACCCTCCCACACTGATCCCTGTATCCGTCTCAGAACTTCTGGTCCAGCGGGAGCAGATGTTATAGAAAGAGACGCCCAGTTCGGGTTGAAGATTCCAAGTGACAGAGAATCCACCACATCGCTAGGTCAGTTGTTCCAATGGTTAATTCCCATCACTGTTAAAAACTGCACCTTATTTCCAGTCTGAATTTGTCTAGCGTCAGGTTCCAGGCACCAGATCTTGTTCTGCCTTTGTTTGCTAGATTAGAGATGTATCGGAAATCTCCTCGCTGTGTAGGTACTTACAGACTGTGATCAAGTCACCTTTTAATCTTCCCTTGGAGAAGCTGTGATGGAGTAGGAATGCTCTTAAGGTTCCTCTGACTCTTGTGTGAATGTGGCCATACCCGAAGCTGTAATTTGACTCAAGGTCTGGGAGAGAGGTCATATGACTTGGCCTAGCCCGGGAAAGACAAAGAGAAGCAGAGGAGGGGCTAGAGAGGGTTTTTCCGTCTGCAGCTGGCTGGGGAAAGGAGAGGCAGGCCAGGGAGGCAGGCCCAGGCAGGGTTTGGCCTCCCTGGGCCCCCAAAATGGATCCAGCTACGGGTTCCAGTTCGCTGTTCCTACCAGCTCTGTGTTAGATCACCTGTCGACTAATAAACCTCTGTTTTACTGGCTGGTTGAGAGTCACGTCTGACTGTGGAGATGGGGTGCAGACCCACGGGCTTCTCCAGGACCCCTCCTGGGAGGGCTTGCTGTGGGAAGCGCACGGAGGGGCAAAAGGTGCTGAATGCTCCGAGGTCAGACCCAGGAATGTGGAAGCTGTAACCTGTGAAGCTCCTAGCCTTGGAGACAGGCTATGTACGGAGAGGGAAGCTTCCCCCGGAGTCCTGACTGGCTTCATGGAGAGCAGCACCAGAGCATCATCCCGGGCACTCTGTAACAGAAGCTCTATAACTTGAGCGCCTACTTTTCTGACTATGAGGCAGCTTCCCAGATCTCTAATTGTTCCTGTATCTGTTTTCTTAGCACTGTGGCAAGGTGGCTCCTCGGCTCCCCTGACTCAAGTCCTTTTGGGGTCCTGGTGTGACACTGGCACCCTGGCCAGGCTGCACCAGACCCATTTTCATCCACTGCTCCTTAGCAGCCCACTCTCTTTCTCTCTCTCTCTCTGGGTCAGGCTCCTGCAGGCTAGGAAAGCTAGGTTCCCCCTAGGAGGGACCCTTTGTTCTCCTCCCCTGCTCGCTAGCAGCCTCTCCATCCCTGCTTCCTCCAACTCACTCCTCAAACTCCCCTGCTTCCACCAAACTCACTCCTCAAACTCCCACTGCCTCCAAACTCACTCCTCAAGCCCCCACACCCCTCTCTGCAGGAGGAGTCTCTTTAAAGGGCTCTGACAGCCTCCTTAACTGGCCTCAGCTGGCCCTGCTTCTGGCTATGGCAGCCTTGCTCAGCTGGACCCAATTTCCCTATCCCAACCCTTCTACTTACAGGCCTTTCTGGCAGCTGTCTGCCCTGGGTCTACCACAGCACTTTCCAATTTGTCAACCTTCTGTTTTAAAGTGTGAACACCAGAACTGCACCCATTAGTGGTATGGCTAACACCACAGATGGGGTAATGTCACCTCCTTTCTCCTACTAGCTATTCTCATTTATACATACAGGGGTTGCATTCAGCATCTTAGTTCCAGCATTGCTCTGGGAGCTCACGTTCAAGTCCTTTTCAGAGTCACTGCTCTCTTGGATAATCTCCCAACCTGCAACTGTGACCTACACTCTTTGTTCATAGACATGTAAACTTGTGTGGCAGGGCACTGCTGGAGGAGAAGCCTTTAATCATCGCCCACCGCTCCAGCCCCCAAAAGGAGGAAATGGATTGGGGCTGGGTGAAGGTAATTGACCACACCTGCCAGCTTGATTAGCAGGAGCTATAAGGCTGGAAGGAAGTGAGAGAAAGGGCACGAGGGAAGTGGTACAGAGACTAAGAGTGGGAGGGGAGGCTCAGAGGGAATAGGAGCTTCATAGTCTGTTGCTGGCCTGCGGTGGGACAAGCTGTTGTAGAGCCTGTAGAAGTGTAGATAGTGGGGAACTGGTAGTGGGGAACTGATCACAAATAAAGAACATGAGTTTGCACCAGACTGTAGTGTCCCTGATTCACAGAGGAGAGGAGCCAAGGGGATGAATCTGGGGGGGCTCAGTGCGTACCCTGTTACATCTTGCATTTGGCCATGTTGAAATGCATATGTGACAAAGTGGGGATTTTTGTAATATTTTTATGAAGCCTCTTTGTGCCTCGGTTTCCCCTACATACTATAGTGTTACTTGGTGGGGAGAAAGGTTTGGTATCAACGGAGCATCTAAGAAGATAATGGCAAATCCAATCACTGGGACTTTGATACCTAGTAACCAATGACCATGGCTGGCCCACCTCTTGGCAGGAAGCCAAGCAGTGTTAGCTCCACTGGGGAACAAAGGACTGGGGTGTGTGAGGTGGAACCTAAGTGTGGGTTGCAGGAAGCAGGGGAGAAACGCCTGAACTGGAACGTTGGGCTCTGTGCTGCCCAGGATGGACAATGCTGTAACTTTCTTTTCTCTGTGCTAGCCAAGGACATCCTGTGCTGTGTGTCAGTTGACTAGTAAACTCTTCTGTTTTACAACATTGAGTGAGTGTCACTGAAAATGCTGATGGAGGAGATGCATTGCTCCCTAAGATTGTACCGGTCTCCTTTAGGGGTCTGTCTCAGTGGTACTTGCTGAACAGAGTTTTCAGTAGGAAATGGGTCCTGAAAGCCCAGGGGTTGAATCTAAGGAGGCACTGCTAGAAGTATCCCTATTGGAGGATGATACCTCATTACAATTACTTTGAGAGCTATCAGTTAGCCAGTTTTAAATCCATTTTATGTGGGCTACATTCATTTTAATATTATTTGATCAGTGTTCATACAGCACTCAGTCAACCCCCTTTCAGAGTCTGACACCTTGTCTACACTATAGAGTTAGGTTATCTTAAATACATTGCAGAGAATGTGAAACTAACCCCAGTGTAGACACCACTAAGTCAATGGAAGAATTCTTCTCATTCTAGCTACCACCTTCCAGAGAGGTGAACTTACTACAACCATGGAAGAACCCCATCTGTCATTGTAGCAAGTGTTTAAACCACAGTGTTGCTGTAGTGTTTCCAGTGTAGACACACCCTGAATCTCTTAGGTCAGACCAGTTACCTTTATCAGCTTACTGTGTCATCTCCTCAGCCCATTTCACAAAATTCAGCCCAGCTCCTGACAGGCAGTTTACCCAGATCACAAAAACCTCCGTCACAAATAGCCCCACAGAACAGGTTAGAAGGACGTTTCCTGTCTCAGTACCAGAAACAGGTCCTAGCCGAGTGCAATTCCCAAGTGACCCAGCCCTCCCCCACCCCCATGGTGACCCATTCTTCTGGGGGGTGACTCACCTGAGAGGTGAATGGCCGATTGTCGCTCTGTCTCCAGCCGGCCATTCCGCACTATGCAGCTGATGTCTCCATTGTCATCTTCTGTGACAGTGATGTAACTCACAACACTATACAGGTTCTCCCTGTCCTGAATCACGTTGGTCACAATCTCCATTGACAGGTTCTGTCGGTTCTTTCCAACCCACAGAAGTTCGGGTTTGGGGAACCAGCCTGCGGATCTACAGGCGAGACCGATCCCCTGGTCCTGAGGGCCCAGCACATCAATGAACACGGGAGCCACAGCTACAGGGAAAGACAAAGAGTGTGTGTATCAGGAAATTGTGTCTTTGGTAGCACCATGTGATTCCCCAGATACCCCTGGATATAGGGGGCTGTGACTGGAAAGCTCCATTCCCACATGTGCAAAATATCCCTGGGATCCCTCATCCTGATGACTGGGGAAATTAAATAATGCCATCTTGGATTCCATAGAGCACTGAGCCCTGAAGTCTCACAGAGGAATGTGCGGGGGAAAACTGCTACATAGAGATTGCTGAGCCTGCTGCTGAAACCCTGCCACTTCTGGAGTGGAGTCCAGTAGCTGTCAGGATCACTGCACTTCAGTACAGAGCAGAAGGTGAGGGATGGTGACCCCTCCTACATCTCTGCTCCCACTGCGCCTGTGCCTCCCTTCTACATACCGTGCCCTCTGGTGTCCTTCTCCCGCAATGGTAACAGTGCCCCAGGCCAAGCCACCCTCCTGCTTGGATTTCCCTCCCCCTGTGCTGCACACAACCACCCTCCCCTCCAGCCTTTGCACTAGGAGCTACCAAAGATGGGAGATGATTTAAAACAACCTCGATGCTCTGCATTGTCACAGGAGGGCCCCTCACCTGGGGCTTGATGTTTCTGAACTGTGTTGTCTGGGGCTACATTACTCAATGGGCAGAGACCGTCCCTTCCACTGCTCTTGTGCAGCACTGACCATGGGGTCAGAGCCCGGGGAATAACAAACAATATCCCAGCCCTTGGACACTGCATGGGGAATTTTAAGGGAGGCCAAACACACTTGTGACCTCACCTGGGATCTGGGCAGAACATGGAGGTAAAGGTCCTACTCCCTCAAACAGCGCTGCAATGAGCATGAGAGCTGAGGACTGTAGCTTTACATCTCACTGGAAATAAGTTGTTTAATGCAACACTGAGTCTGCTGTCATGACAGTGGGGTCAGTTCTGAGTGGGAGGAGAGAGCACACCCCTATTGAGTCCTGCACCCCACTCCCTGTAGCACAGGACTCTGCTGCCAGGCTGAGCGCAGTATTGGGGCACCTGCTTGGGTAGAGGAGACTCTGGCTGCCCAGACACAGCACCCCCCTTTAGTGGAGGGAGAGCCTGGAGATCTGGGCCTGGTGCAAGATTTGAGGCCTGAACCAGAGGCTGTGAACCAAAGTCAGGCCATGTATTAAAGCAGATGCTTCCAAGTTCACTGTCTGGTACATGAACTTAACAAATTTCCTGCTAGCCGTGCCAAAAAATTGACACTCCCAAGAAGTACTAGGCATGAGATATTTAGGTAAATATTTTCCAAAAGGCTGGTACAGATACACCCCAAGCTAGCCCAAGATCAGGTGATTTGACAGAACAATGAACAGGGATGTTCTGTCTGACATATCAGGAACAAGGGGCGGTAACAAAGGGATGTCATGAAATACATAAGGTGGAGTGTAACTTGTTTATCCCAGTTGTTTGTTTCAATCTCTAAATGACGGGATATCTCACCTTAACCTTTTCCGTGGCCAAGGGGACAGCAGCGACTCCCATTGCTGACTGAGCCACTCCTCGCCACTAGGCACACATGTGTTAATGTACCTGTAACCACAGAGCTGGGGTGCTAGGACTGCCTTGAGGGCAATATATCTGGCCAAGTGCCTTTGTCACCAAACCATTCTGATGGTTGTTTTTTATGAGTAACATCAAGGTCTGCTGAATGATCAGACTGCACTATCTGCTAGTACTGATAACATGGGAGCTCCAAGAATGGAAACACTGAGCAGCTGGAACAGTTCCAGTAGCCTGGACATCGTTACTGTAGCGATGTCGACCACTCACCCGGCGCCCCCCCTCCCCCCCCCCCCCCGTCTGGTCATCTGGGGAATCAGCTCTTTTGACCCCAGAGCGCCCTCCACCGGCCGTCGTCCGCTTCTACACTCTGGCCCCGTGTCCCTCCCGGACCCCGGTGCCCTTTAACTGAGGGTGCTGCACCCCTGCAGTACCCCCCTGGCCTTAGGGTCTCCCCTCCCTGGGGGAACCCACCACCCACTATCCCCAACTCGCCTCAGATCCAGCCACTGCCTGTCATCACTTGCCTCGGGTTCACTGAGGCTGACTGCAGTCTCATGGCTACTCATCACCGGCAAGAAGGGGCTGGGCCTGCTGCCCCTATCCAGCCCAGGGCTGCCCCCTTGCAGCCCCCAGTACCCCGTGGGTCGGGCCTTCCCTAGGCTCAGCAAGCTGGGGCCCTCTCCCGAGAGCTTACTCGCTCCCTAGCTCCCAGCTGCCTTGCCCATGCCCTATCCCAGTCCGGGTACTTTGCTCTCTGCAGCCAGGCCCTGTCTCCCTCTGAATACAGAGGAGACTGACTGCTTCCTGTCCTGCCCCTCAGGCTTTTATCCAGCCTGAGTGTTTGGGGCATGGCCACCCAGCTGAGCCTAACTCCCAATCAGCCTGCTTCAGCCCTTCTCAGGGGGGGGGAGCAGGTGGTCACCCCACTACAGTTACCAAGACAACAACATTCCATCCTTCTACACCCCTTAGTGCTGCATCTCACCTGTAACCTGTAGCTCTGTGGTGGCTTCCAGGCTCCAATCTGGGTTCCTCACAAAGCAATGATACTTCCCAGCATCTGCCACTTGGAGCCCTTTCAGCTTCAGTGAGACGTTTCCACTGCTGAATTCCTGCAGGAACAGCTCTGTCCGGGTCTGGTAACCATCCCCCGGCAGGTCCTGGTTACCCTCATCCATGTACTCATGAATCAGGATAAATCCTGGTCCAGCTTTCCTCCAATGTACGTCCATGCTGGGCAGCCCAGCCGGGGGTGAGAGCTGGCAGGGTAACACCACATCCTGGCCAACTACTCCCAACACGGGGTGCGGGGAGCCAGCCAGGGAGAACTTCTCTGGAACAGAAAATCCCAGGAGCAGAGTGAGCCAGGGGCCAGCCCTACAGACACTATGAGTGAAAGAGGAGAGGGCATCACTGAGCTAATGAAAATTCCCTTAGTCATGCATGGCTTGTAAGAGAAGATTCCCAAAGGTGAGTCATGTGTAGCTCAACTGAGTCATGCCACCAGTTCTGTCCTACAATCCTCCAGAAACTCCACCAAAGGTGCCTGTGGTGCAACCTACCTACACTCTATTGGCAAGGGCTGGCCACCTGCCAGTTCATAGCGCCCTGCACAGCCCCATGGTACCAGTTACGAGCTCTTTCCACTGCAAGCAACTTCTTTGATGAACCAGTTTCAGATCCATGAAGACACCAATGGCTACTGAGGAGCCACTTCAGGAGACTTTTTCCTGGCCTAAAAGTATTGAGTTTTGATGGATCTTTGACGTGATGCGGGTCCCTCCCATGGATTCAATACCCAAAACAGAATGACTCAGATGAGGATTCACTATGTTTGGAGGTCGGTGTCTGGGGGGAAAGTAAGTATCTGAGGGTGATTTATTCTGCACAATAGCTGTGTCTGAAGGGTCTCCACATTTGTCTGTCCCTCCATGGGGCAGGTAGAGAAATTACTACTCAGCTGCAGCACCTGACACTCACCGTGTGGCTACTGGTGGGAGAATAAGGGACAGATTTTCAAAGCCACCAAGGAGATTTTGATGATCTCCCATTCATCCTAAAAAGAACTGGGCACCCCAATCCCTGAGGTAGCTGTAAAGATCTCAGACTTGCAGGCCATGAGAATCCAGGTCCCCAGTGGGGCAGGTCTAGCAGCACAGTGCCGTTGGGTCCCATGGCAGGACAGTGTCATGGGCTCTAGAAACGTCTCTAGGAGGCAGCAGGAGCTTGGCAACTTGCAAGATCCAACAATTGTGCCACCGAGAGCTAGAACATGCCCTAGTCACTCTAATGTCATCCCCTCCCCACAGCCTCCTGGGCCTGACCCCTTTTACTCTGCAGGACTGAGGACATCCTTGAGACAGGGGGTCACTTGGCCACTGATTCCCCTACCCCATCCCTGCAGTTTGTAATGTACATGGGGGACAGGGAGGGCAATAATTGGGATTCAAACTTTTTTACCAGAGAGAGAACACGGCGCCAGAAGGAGGATCCCCAGGCTGCACACACAGAGCCGCCACCAGGTCGCCATGGGAACACCCTGGGCAGGGACCTGTAAGGAGAGAGCAGGGATGGTTAACTCTCCCCAGACTGAGTGAGGGGCCAGCAGTGCAGGGAACACGCCCCATACAGCGTCTGACCTGACCCACTCTGCTCCCAGGCAGAGCAGCTCCCCAGGGACAGGAGAGGATTTCACCCTCCCAGGTTGCCCTGCCACCTGCCAGGCCTGGCACTAGGAATTTCCACTCTCAGGATGTACTGTGTATCCACCCCCATTTCCTCCCCTTGTCGGTTCTCTGACCAGCCATTGGTGCAGGTGCCCCCTGGTATTTACCAGAGCAGGGGAAGACTGCCTCAAAGCAGGGCCACTTCCAAGGTATCCCCAGTGGTACCCACACCGCTGTGCCCCTTCAGAAGGTGCCTGGCTTTATGACTGCTACTGCCTTGGACAACACAGCAGATAAGTGACCTGGGGCTCTCCACAGCTAACTACATGGGGCCCTACAGCGTGAGCTAAAGAGCCTGGCTGTGCAGCTGGGGCTGTGACAGACTCATGTGCTGTGTGGATCAGGCCCAGAGGGGACCCATCTCACACCCTGGCCAGTGGATGATATCTGGGCACATCTCTACAGGTCACCTTGGCCAGAATCAGGGTGGTAGCCGTGTTAGTCTGGAATAGCAGAGTTTAATAGCGTTAGTCTGGAATAGCAGAGAATAACCATCCCGGACATACCACACGATCCATTGTCTACAGCCAAGCACTGAGGTACAATCGGATTTGCTCCAACCCCTCAGACAGAGACCAACACCTACGAGATCTTCACCAGGCTTTCTCAAAACTACAATACCCACACAAGGAAATAAGGACACAGATCAACAGAGCCAGACGTGTACCCAGAAGCCTGCTGCTACAAGACAAGCCCAAGAAAAAAAACAACAGAACACCACTGGCCATCACCTACAGTCCTCAGTTAAAACCTTTGCAACGCATCATCAGTGACCTACAACCCATCCTGGACAATAATCCCTCACTTTCAAAAGCCTTGGGAGGAAGGCCAGTCCTGGCACACAGACAACCTGCCAACCTTAAACAAATTCTCACCAGCAACAGCACACTGCACCACAATAACTCCAACTCAGGAACCAATCCATGCAACAAACCTCGATGCCAACTCTGCCCACATATCTACACCAGCAACACCATCACAGGACCTAACCAGATCAACCATACCATCACTGGCTCATTCACCTGTACATCAACCAATGTCATATATGCCATTATATGCCACCAGTGTCCCTCTGCTATGTACATCGGCCAAACTGGACAGTCCCTACGAAAAAGGATAAATGCACACAAATCAGATATTAGGAATGGCAATATACAAAAACCTGTAGGGGAACACTTCAACCTGCCTGGACACACTATTTCAGATTTAAAGGTCACCATTCTGCAGAAAGGGAACTTCAGATCCAAACTGCAAAGAGAGACTGCAGAGCTTCAATTCATTTGCAAATTCAGCTCACACACTTTGGGATTGAACCGGGATCTACAATGGTTGGCTCATTACAGACATTGTTTCTCATCTCTCCATGTCCACACACCCCATTCAAATGCTAGACGAATAATCCACACTCCCTGATCGGAGATAACAAGCTGGCTCAGCTTAATTGGACTAACCTTTTCACCTCCCCCCTGGCTCTTACCTACTTTTCTATAACTGCCTGTTTGTGAACAATTGAACACTTCTACTGCCTGCATCCGACGAAGTGGGTATTAGCCCACGAAAGCTCATGCTTCAAAACTTTATAGTTAGTCTTTAAGGTGCCACAGGACTTTGTTAACTTGGCCAGAAGTCACCCACCTCTGTAAGTGATGCTTCCAAGTGACAGGGATGGGACTGGCAATGGCTGTCACAGACACCAAGGGGTGATGTCAGATACCTGTTCCCCCTCACCTTACATCAACGGAAGACAATCACATCAGTAAATGTTATAGTCAGATTTGTGATGAGGATCAGGAGCAGCCGTCTCAGGTCTGCACAGAGCTTCAGGACTCCTGCCCCCAGTTCTCCAGCCTGTGTACACAGGGTCAGACTGGATAGACACAATGGGCTCTTCAGGCCTTAGCATCTGTCAGTCTATTTCTCTTTCTGCTCCAGCTCCCTCCAAGCCCGTCCATATATGTATGTGGTGCATTAAAAATTACATTCGAATTGTAAACTGTCACTGTAAATGCTCTGGGGGTATTCCTGGTCCTGATGGCAGGTGGGTGGCTCTGTATGGAAGTGTGTGATCTGGGTTCAACAGCAGGCAATTGTACCGAGAGCAGCCCAGAATCATAGAATATCAGGGTTGGAAGGGGCCTCAGGAGGTCATCTAGTCCAAGCCCCTGCTCAAAGCAGGACTAACCCTGCCTAATTCATCCCAGACAGGGCTTTGTCAAGCCTGACCTTAAAAACATCTCAGGAAGGTGATTCCACCACCTCCCTCGGTAACTCATTCTAGTGCTTCACCACCCTCCTAGTGAAAAAGTTTTTCTTAATATCCAACATAAATAAATGGAGATGAGATATACCAATCTCCCAGAACTGGAAAGACCTTGAAGGTCATCGAGTCCAGTCCCCTGCCTACACTAGCAGGATTGAGTACTGTCCCCTGACAGATTTTTTGCCCCAGATCCCTAAATGGCCCCCTCAAGGATTGAACTCACAACCCTTGGTTTAGCAGGCCAATGCTCAAACCACTGAGCTATCCCTTCCCCCCTCCCTCACTACCACTTGAGACCATTACTCCTTGTTCTGTCATCTGGTACCCAGGAGTGAAAGTAAAAATAAGTTCTTACCGGTAAGGGTTGGTGCCGGCCAGCCCAGGACAAAGCTAGAGACCCTGGATTCCATCTCCCATTGGGGTCCTCCCCCCTCCCCCCACCCCGTTTCAAAGCCACCAGCTCTCTGCTGCTTTTATTTTCACTTTCTCTGCCAGTAATCATTAAACAGGAGCCAAGCACAGGCTGCAGGAACCATTTCCCACACCCAGAAACCGACAGTAAAACAAGCAGCTCCCTCCCTCCTGCCCCACAGGCTGCTCCTCTGAGGGGATGCCCCACCAGCAGGGGATCAGGGAGCGAGGCACTCACTCAATGAAGTAGGTGGCTCCCTCTTTGGAGAACCCCTCCTCCCCGCCGTGGGGCAGATATGGGGAGGCAGAACAAAGGGAGGGGGAGGGAGTGAGAAGAACTTGGTGCCCTGAAGGTGTCTTCTTGTCTGGCAAAAGCGGGGAAGGTGTGTGGGGGAGGAGGGGTTAGGAAAGGCGCGAGACCCCCTCCACACAATAGTTCTTACCAGCTCCCTCCCCATGTGCTGCTGCACCACCTGGGCTGCTGGTCTGCCCAGCTCCTCCAGCCGGGGCCTGCCGCAGCCCCCAGTGGGTTGTCTCACACCCCCCTAGGGGTGCATGCACCTCACTTTGGCAACCACTGCTTTAAATAGCTGCAGGAGCCCTGGGGAAGCGGTGGGGTTCTCATGGTTATTTAAAGGACTGGGGTCTTTAAATAGCCCCCAGAGCCTCCCCTACCCTGATGCTGTAGGGGCTCCCCCACTTCTACTGCCCCAGTCCTTTAAATAGTCCCCAGAGCCCTAGAGTAGTAGTGGTGGTGGGGCTCTGGCAGCTATTTAAAGCGCTGGGGCAGTAGACGCAGAGGAGCCCTGGGCCCTTTAAATAGACTCCAGAGCCGCTAACCCTGGGCTCCAGCAGCGGGGCTCTGGTGGCAATTTAAAGGGCCTGGGGCTCCAGTCACTGCTGGGAGCACCAGGCCCTTTAAACTGCCCCCTGGGGAAGCTGGGCCAGCCCAGTATGGCGCACCGGCTTACTTTCACCTCTGCTGGTACCACTGAAAATAGTCTAGATCCATCCTCTTTGGAACCCCTTTTCAGGTAATTGAAAGCAGCTATCAGATCATAGAATCTCAGAGTTGGAAGGCACCTCAGGAGATCATCTAGTCCCAACCCCATGCTCAAAGCAGGACCCATCCCATTTTTGCCCCATATCCCTAAATGGCCCCCTCAAGGACTGAACTCACAACACTGGGTTTAGCAGGCCAGTACTCAAACAACTGAGCTCTCCTACCCCCACAGTCGTCTTTTCTATAGACTAAGGAATCCCAGTTCTCCCAGCTTCTCCTCATAAGAGTAGTACTCCAGGTCCCGAATCATTTTTGTTGCCCTCCTCTGGACTCTCCAATTTTTCCATATCTTTCTTGTAGTGTGTGGCCCAAAACTGGACACAGTACTCCAGATGAGGCCTCACAATGTCAAATAGAGGGGAACAATCACATCCCTAGATCTGCTGGCAATGCCCCAACTCATACAACCCAAAATGCCATTAGCCTTCCTGGCAACAAGGGCACACTGTTGACTCATATCCAGCTTCTCATCCACTGTAACCCCTAGGTTCTTTTCTGCAGAACTGCTGCCTAGCCACTCGATCCCTAGTCTGTAGCAGTACATGGGATTCTTCCTTCCTAAGTGCAGGACTCTGCACTTGTCCTTGTTGAACCTCATCAAATTTCTTTTGGCTCAATCCTCTAATTTGTCTCGGTCCCTCCGTATCCTATTCCTACCCTCCAGCATATCTACCACTCCTCCCAGTTTAGTGTCATCTGCAAACTTGCTGAGGGTGCAGTCCAATAACACAGCGTGAAACACTGAAAAAGCACCTAAGTCCCATTGATTTTCAATAGGAGTGAAGGGCCAGGTCCACAAAGGGACATAGATTAAGGGCTAGCTGCTCTGAGAGCACCAACCAGTTCAGACCCTGCATTAAAGACCACTGGGGGCGGGGGTGGGATGTGGGCATGTGGCCAAAATACCCAGGAGTCTTTGGCTGGACTGTGGGAGAAAGAAGTTTGATTTCCTGTCTCTGATTTGGGGCAGGGATTTGACCCCCAGGTCTTGCTCCTCTCAGGTGACTCCCTCAGTAACAGACTGTGGGGTGAGTCTCTCCTATTGGAGCTGATCCACTTTAATAGTTAGTGGAGCAGAAATTTGACTCTGGGTGTCCTGACCTCTGGGCAAGTGGTTGAAATGCAGGGCAGGGGAATTTGTCTCTGGCTCTGTAAAGGAAAGGCTGACTGGGTTTAGATGCTCACTCCAGGTGAGGTTTTACTACTGAAAATCCCAACCGTAGGGAGATGCCTTCCTCCAGCCTGTCAGTCAAGCACCCAAGGACTAGATCAATGGGAGTGAGGTGCTAAATCCCTTTGTGTATCTGGAACCTAAGCCATGCCCCTTTTCCTCTGCATTTCACTGGCTGGCTTAGGTGGCTGTCTGCTCAGCATCCTGGCTTCTGAGGGGCCCTATGGTAGGTGTCCAGTTCTGCCTTAGACATTGTACGGGGAGCCTGGGTGCCCAAATCAGGGCTGTGAAGTCCCCAAGGCAGCAGGGCACCAGGGAGTCAGGCCCTGCAACACTGTGACTCCAGCCCTAAGCTCCTCAATCACTTGAGTGGTTATGAAGAAGGTAACCACCAGCCAACACAGTCAGAGCCCCCCTCAACCTTCCTGCAGATGAACAGTCTGTGAGCTCCAAACCCACAATAGAAACCAACACACAACACCACACAGGGCAGCTCTTAAACCCCCAGATCTTTCTGGTTTCTGGTCAGCAAATCCAGCTCTCCCCTGACGAGCGCAGCCCAGCCAGGGCCCTATGGCCTCTCTGCACAATTTCCTGGTGCTAGAGCCTATATTAACAGCAGTAACCACTCAGGGTGAAATCCTGGCCCTACTGAAATCATCTGGCGTGTTCCCATTGGTCTCTATATGGGGCCAGGACTTCATCCTCAGTGTAGACATGACGTGTCGTGTGTAACATGGTGTCAGCTGGTTGTGGATACCCCAAGAGTCTTTCCCTTGGGCTGTGAGCTCTTTGGGGCAGAGACTGTCTCTGTTCTGTGTCTGTGCAGCATCCAGCACACCGGGCCCCTTGCTCCAGGACTGGGCCCCAGGTCCCACCACAATAACAACACTCGAGTGACTCCTGGGGTCACCATGGCCAGCTGACATGAGGCTGATCCTGGCCGTCCTTTTCCACACCAAGAACAAAACCGTGTTTAGCTCAGAGCTCCTCACACCTGGCTAGTTACTGCTGTTGTGTGTGATTTGCATTACGGGAGTGATGAGGAACCCCGGTCAGGGCCCCGCTATGCCAGGTGCTGAACAGACAGGTAACAATGACAGTCCCTGCCCCAGTGAGCTCACCGTCTAAATGTCAGACAGGACACAGCCAGTGGGTGACAGACAAACCCCTCGTGGTGAGGGGCTGGGAGACGATATAACATGACAGAAGAGGGAACATAGCTAGGCCCCATGGCAGAGGTAGGCTCCAAGGGGGGATTTCGGGGAGGGGAAGGTGGTGCGCTTTGTGAACACTGATGGGGAGCTGTTCCCTTCCATGGCGGCAGCGTGGGAGAAAGCGCGGAGGGTGCTCGGGGGGACAGGCTGACATTCAAGGCTGCCATTGTTGGCAGAGCACGAGCTGATGGCTCAGTGAACTACAAGATCTGACAGTGAATACATTACCTAACACCACACATCCCTCCAGCATAGACCAGGCCTGTGCGTTCAGTGTCCTGTGCTGGGTTAACACATGTTCTAACACAACATAATGTCCCGTGGAGAGGAGTTTTGACAGGTCTGAGCCCAGCTAGGCTCAGCTACACCCTATGCCAGACTGAGAGCTCTGTGGGGCAGGGTCTGTATGTGTCACCTGGCAGAATGGGGCTCTGATCTCAGCTAGTGCCTCTAGGTGCTAATGTAATACACTTAATAATAACAACCAGGAAGCACCTTCCATTTAGATCTCTGAACCAAATGGCTGCCTCCCTGCCCCTCCCCCCCTACACACTTCTGGCCTGGCAGGCCTACTCCTTGGGGCATCCGTAAGGAAGGGCTGTGCAGCCCTTTGAAGAGGCACCAATTCACCCGTGCACCCCATGACACCCTCCAGAGAAAGGCCACAAGGAACCCCAGATGGCCACACCCTGCAGTGAGGGGACACTGGTCTGAGCAGTGAATCATTCTCACCCTTTTGGTTTGCCCAGCACTGGTGGGAGGAGGGAACAGGCCATGACAGGGGGACGTGCTCCCAGGGGACAGGAGTGTGAGCACCCTGAGAATGAAGGATATGGGGTAATAACAGAGAGGGACCTACCTTAAAGGTTCAGCATGTCCCAGGAGATGCCAGGCAGTGAGCCAGGGGTCCCAGCCCCACACTGAGAGTCCATGGAACTGAACTGATGTTCTGGGGCAGACGAGGAAATGGGTCCTGGAGCTGTGTGTGAACTCTGATCAGGAGAAAGTGAAAGCAGGAGGGCACCTGTCACACATTAACCTGTGTATTACAGCAGAGGTATGATCTGGCCAGGATCCAGGACAGGTGTTCGGTTACCTGTGGAGACACCGTGAGCAAAAGGAGTTTATATGTTGCTGGGGTTCCCATTCATCCTCCCATCACTCAGGAGTCCCATTGCAGATCAGCACTGAGAGCTGATACTCCCCATCCCTGGATCTGCTCCCTACTCCCATCCCATCCCCTTTCCTCACCACCAAGCTGCCCTTCCTGTCCCAGCCTGTGCAGGGTATTAGCAGGCTGTTCCATGCACAGAATACAGCAGACCAGTGGTCTAAGATTCAGCGCAAAGGAATGAGGGACAGGAGGCACAGGGTAGAGCAGCCCCAGGGCCTTCTAAAGAGGAATTGTTGTGATAGTGGGTACAAGTGCTTCTACTAGGGGTCATCAGTAGGATTTGAACCCAGGATCTGCTGTGCCACAGTACAGGCCTCTGCCACTTGAGCTAAGGAAAAAACTCCAGTTGTGTGTTTTATCTGCTTATCATTTGGAGAACCCTGGCTGGGTGGGATACAGCGACTGAACCTAGACCCTATAGCACAAAATACATGTGTTACTATCACCTGGGTAAAGGGAGAAGGTTACTAACTTCTTGTTTCCTGTTTGCAGTCCCTCCCAGTCTTTGCCTATAGGATCAGACACTTGTCATTTGCACGCTGTTGTTGTCATTTGTTGTTGTTGTTGTGGGGTCATTGCTGAGTGCCAGGACTGCACACAAACAGGGTTGTTTGAAGGTTTGTGTCTGCTGGGGTTGCATTTTGATTTATTTTTGTAGGTGCATTCATGAACCTTGGGACATTTTCTCTGTGGGATTATCTATAAGGCTGAGGCTACTCATATGTGGGGGCTGCATGCACCACCACCCGCAACAATTATTTTTTGCCCCATCATGCATTGGGAGCTTAACCCAGAATTCCAATGGGCAGCGATCACGGGTAGTGAAGACAAGCCCTATGGATGGGGGAGGTCCACGGTCACACAAGGACAAAAAGAGAGACTCCCCTTGGCCCTGTCTGGGCTCCAACCCCCTGCCCTGTTTCTATCCTGCTCCTCTTCCCTCCCCCATCCTGTTTCTATCCCCTGTTCTCCTTCCCCATCTCCACCCCATTCCCCATTTCTACCCTCCCTTCCCTCTGCCCAATCTCCATCCCCTCCCTCCATCCCACTGTCCCCTCTTATCTGAGAGCTTTTTCTGATCCCCCCCAGCCTATTGACATCCCTCAAGTGACAGTTGTGCTCCCCCATCTCCCCCAGGTGAGAGTTGGGCTCCCCGCATCACCCTGCTCAGGTGACAGTTGGGCTCACCCCTTCCCTTCCAGGTGACAGTTGGACGTTCCCCCCTTGATGGTCCCGTCACTGACTCTGCTCGCCAGGCCCCTCCCTCACAGGAGTTTCCCAACTCGCTGCAGGTGGCTCCGGCCCTTCCCCCAAGCTCGCTGCACCCAGGGCTGGAGGGTTCAGCCCATCCCAGCAGGGCTCTGCCAGGCTACAGCAAGTCTCCAGTCACCAGAGCTAAGGGTCCACAGAGCCTCTGACTGTTTGCTACCCTAGTGATGTCACTGCGCCCTGAAATGCAAACCCAGGGGTTATGCTGGCATTGCTCAGCCACGGCCAGATGCCCAAGCGAACGTGGGGAAGAGACGGGCTCCGCCTGATGAGGTGCCAGTGCTGGAGAGTCACCGTGCAAAATTCCCACCTTTCTGAGCTGGCCTGGGTCCAGCTGGCCCAGGGACTGTGGGGCCCCAGTTTGTTGGGTGTGTCTGGTTGCTATTAGCCAGACAAGGCGGGTGAGGTCAAACCTTCTATTGCACCAACTTCTGCTGGTGAGAGAGATACAATTTCGAGCTATGGCTCTGCTGTCCTGGGAGCTACATGGCTACAATCACATTGCAGAGAATAGATCTTTTTACAATAAGATTTGCTTGGGTAGCAAGGGCCTGAAGAAGAAAGAGCCAGTTGCCACGACTGGGAAAGGAATGGATGGCTATTAGCAATGCTGGGATTTAAACCTATGCAAGCCAAATAAAAGGGATCAGTCTTAGCTCCTTGGCTGCCAGTTCACCCTCTGGGGTTTCTTAAATATCAGATGTCATTTACTCATCAGAGGCTGTTATGAAGAGAACAGTGATCAGATGTTCTCAGTGCCCACTGATGGTAGGACAAGAACTAGTGTGTTTAATCTGTAGTAGAGGAAGTTTAGGTTAGATTGTAGGAAAAATTTTCTAACAATAAGGGAAGTTAAGCTCTGGAATAGTTTCCAAGAAAGGTTGTGAAATCCCCATTGTCCAGGTTTATTAAGAACAAGTTAGACAAGCCCCCTGTCCAGAATGGTTTAGGTTTACTTGGTCCTGCCTCAGTGAAGGGGACTAGACTTGATGACTTCTTGAGGTCCCTTCCAGTCCAATATTTTCATGAGTCTATGAGTATCAACATTCCCACATTGTTCACACAGTCCTTCTGGCTAATGCCCATTAATCTCTAGGAGATCAGAGGGGAGTCATCTGGGCATAGGGCAGAACAGAGCATTGGCAGATTCCACCTGCCACTAGTGAGGGCTTAAACATGGTGCACACTGGGGCAGGACATACAATGGAATTTTGTTCTCTGTGGAAAATTCAGATGAATTTCCCTTGAAATGCTAAACAATAACATTTTAACTTTTCACTGTCAAAACTGAAAACCTGAAAAATGAGGGGGAAACAGGAATTTTGGCAACTGAGAATTGAAAACTTTCAGCTGAAAACTTCCAAAACCAGAAATATTTTGGAGCTGTTGGTATTCCAACAAAAAATCAAATAATTCAAAGAAAGCAGAGACTCCACTAATAA
Source organism: Sternotherus odoratus (assembly GCA_032164245.1). NCBI lineage: Eukaryota > Metazoa > Chordata > Testudines > Kinosternidae > Sternotherus > Sternotherus odoratus. The sequence continues at coordinate 731,133 of JAVMKO010000209.1, forward strand.
ATAAATAAAATATAAAAATAGTCATAAATCAAGTTTTCTATTAAAAATGTCATGATGTCAAATTCTCAGTCGACCTTGGTGCAATCATCCTTATGATAATGTTATTTCCTCAGTGCCATTTCTTTGCATGTTGCTGTACTGTCAGGTGTCATACAGCACAGTCCCTTTCCTGGGTAGGTCTGAGGCCTGTCAAGACCAATAGCACCACCTTGTCCCACTTGACCATTCACCATTAGGTTAGGCTCAGTCACCCCAGACAGAGAATCTTCTTCCCCTCCTTGGTCAGACTCTGGTTCATCATCTCTGGCACCTGCTTCACTTTTGCTCAGAGGGAGAGTCCCACACCCAGACTTTGGGGGCATTTAGATGGTAACTGTGTGGCCTGGGGTTGTCCCTATTATAGGTCCAAACCAGAACACCAAGGCCATACCACTAAACCCTGGGGAAGGTCAGCTTAGGACACACAGCTGGAACTAAATCTCAAGCCCATCTCCAGTTGCTCCGACCCAGTCCAGCATCTCCCTTATCCCTGGTCCCCTCTTTCACTGATCAAACACAGTCACCTTAGTGCTGAGAAATGTGAGCCAGCTTGGAGTCTTTAAACCAAAGTGGTTTACAAGAAAGACTCTAGCTCAGTCGGAAGTTAGCAGCTCAATGCAGGGATCCCTGGAGGAGGATCTCTGGCCTGGGCTATGCAGATGCTCTGACGAGATGGTCCCATTGGTCCCTTCTGGCGTTTAAATGTACGACTATGAAAATAAACTGCCCCGTAAACCTCATGAGAACACAGAGAGAGAATGAGGCAGGTTAACATGTTAGGACAAAAATAACATTGTGTGAGTGGGTTCTTCAATCCCACATCACAGCGTGTGAGAACCCCCTCCCCCCCCCCCCGCTCTGCTGGGGTCAGGCTGGGGAAAGCTCGCTGCTGGGCCGGGGAAGAGGTGTCTGACACTGCAGATACTCAGGGCGCTGTCAGCTCGTCCTGTGGTTCCCCCACTCCTGTGCAGCTGCAGGAAGCAGCTGGTCTGTGTGCAGAGAGTCGCTGAGCAGGAGCTGATTCTCATGGCCCCAACACTCCTCTCCCTTCCCTCTTCTGAGCAGCAGCCAGTCGCTCTCTCATCCTGCAGCACCTTACTCCATCAATATCCCCTGCAGGGCTGGGGAGATGGGTTTAATTCTACCTAGGCTGCCCTGGAGTTTGGGCGAGTGGGAGAGAAGCAGGATCTAGCCCAGAAGAAATATAGGGTGGGAGTGGGACGCTCTGTGAGATAAATTACATTCCCTGTGGCAGATGTCCCAGCTTATATCTTTGATATATTCCCTCCGTCCCAGTCCCATCCCATCCAGGCTCTTCCCCGATTTGGATGAAATAGCCCAGGGTCAATGGTGTTCCAGGCAGGCACCAGGTTGGTCATTGTCACCAAGGCTTTTGGGAGGATGAGGACAGCAGGGAAGAAGGACAATCTTGTGGCAAGGGCAGTGGACTGGTGCTCAACATCCGAGATTTCAACCCCTGACACAGCTGTAGACTCCCGTGGGCCTTGAGATCAGTCACTTTATCTCTCTCTGTGCCTCAGTCTATCTCAGTTGGGTGTGAGAATAAAACCCATTAATGACTGAGAGAGGCTCAGATACTCCAATGACCAGGGATGTACATGGACAGGCAAAGCATTGATGGGAAGAGCTGGTTACCTCAGGGCTTCTCTCTACAAAGGGAATTTGACCAGTCTAATTAAACCGCTCTATCATTGATGGTGTAACTCCCACGGGGACACTCTGATTGTGGAATCAGGTCCTCTGTGAGAGTTATTCATGGATTCTAAAGCCAGAAAGGACCGTTGTGATCACATACTCTGACCTCCTCTATAAAACAGGCCAGAGAACTGCTTCCAGATAATTCCTGTTGAACCTACGCCAGTGAAGTCAGTGGAGTCTTTCCATTGACACCAAGGGGCTTTGGATAAGGCCCTTCCTGAGCAACATTTTCTGAGATACAAGGAGGTCCCAGTTGCAATCCAAGGGTGCCAGCAGCTCAGCCTGAACCACAGCCCCGGGGATCACTCTGGGCAAAGATGCTAAAATATTATGATCTAAAAAGGACAGATTTTTCAAAGTAAAGGTTTTTGTCAAACATTTTCATTTTTTCCAAAGTTATCATTTTAAAACAAATTAAAACTGTTTTGAAGGATTTGCAAAAACAAAACTGGAAAATTAAAAGAGAAAATGAAAATATACATTTAAAATGCCCACTTTATCAGAGAGTTTTTTTTAAAGTTTTCAGGTTTTGGTTTTCCCTCCTTCCCTTTGTACCATTTTGCCACCAAGAAAGGGGAAAAATGAGGAAACATTTTCTTTTCACATACGGTTTTTAAACGATATTTTTTATGAATTGCAACAGATATTTACCTTTTTTCACTCTGTCCTCTTCTAGGCACTGCTTATAATAGGGAGTCTCACACTGTGCTCCACTGACCCTCACCTGAGCATTTGAGTTCATTTGAACATCCCGTCCAGCTGCTCTGCAGAGCTGACTCCATCCCAGTGGTGAAATGTGCCCAGCCACCATCCCAGGACAATCCACTTGAATATCAAGTACTCTGAAAAGTGACTCTGCTAAACTGCTCTGCCTTGTGCTCCTGACAGATTTCCCTTGAGGCACTCAGGTGTTTGGCTTCCCACAGAGGTGTTTACACCCCTTCACAAGATTTTCTTTTTTTCCTACCTTGCTTTGGCCTGTTGCCCTGGTTCCCCCATTTGCTTAGTCACAATGATTTTGGCTCCCCACTTGCTCAGAGGTCACTTCTGGATTCTCTTTCTCAACTCCCTTGTATTTTTCCCCATCCGGCAGTGCCCTGGTACCTGTCTCCCAGCAGAGACAGCAGACGCCTCAGGAACCCAGAATGGGGAGAAGGGGCAGTCGGTGAAGGGCATGTAAATGTGGCTGGAGCTGGGTATCAAGGATGGAGCGGGTGGAGACTAAGCAGGTGGGGAAGCCAGTGCACTTCTGTAGTTACTATTCTCTTGGGGGTGAAATTCACCCCTGTTCAGAGAGTCCCACATAAGGCCCAGGCACTATTTATTTTCCTCTTAAGCTCAGAAGGTGAATTTGCCCCTGGAGGAGCTGGGTCCCTCTCACCAGGGACTGGAGACCAGGGTGGAGACAAAATGTTCAGATTCATCCAACATCCCAGGCCTCCCAGTCCCCTAGTGATGTTTCATCCTGGCCAAGCTGTGCCGTTAGCCAGGGGGCTGTCTCGGTCCTCAGGCAGAGAGATGGGACAGGGGTGTTTCCTCAGTGATATGTTTAGACTAAAACAAGCAAACCAGGCCCCTTCAGTTCTTAATCTTGCAGTGCTAAATAGGGACTCTGTGGCCACGGTGGGGAAGGGGGATGGCGCGGGGCAGGAAACGGGAAGCGGTGACGAATATCAAACCTGAAAAGGGGACAAGTCAGGTCAGAGAGAGGCTGCAGCATCTCTGCTGCCTAAGGACTGCAGACCCCTGAGGGCCTGGGAACAAGGAGAGCGGCTAGCTGGAGTATTTGACCCTGGAGAGCTGATAGAGGCAGATCAGAGTAGAGAGAGCAGCCAGAGCTTCCCTTCTGCTGAAGTAGGGGCTGGTGGGAGCAGGGAGTGATTGTGGATTAATCCCTCCTGAGCAGAAGCCCTGGGGAGCAGATGCTACTGTGCTGTTTCCATCCTGATCTGTTCATGTCACCAGTTCGATGAGCCTGTCTCTGTGCCTCTTGCTGTCCGGTGAGTATCTGGGAATCCAGTGCTAATTTGTAGCAGGTTGGCAGGAAACAGAATCCAGAGCAGCCCCTGGCCCAGAATGTCAGCAAATCTTATTTAGTGAGAGAGAAATAGGAACCCGTGTAAACGCTGAATATGAGAGTTACTGGGCCAGATCCCCAGTTGGTGTAAATCAGTGTCCCTCCATTGGAGTGAATGGTGGTTTACACCAGCTGAGGATCTGGTTCAACAGACAGTTGAAGGGAAAGTTGGTCCCAACTGAGCCGAGGTCTGTGTGCACAAGGAATCTGTCTTGCCCCAGATCTGCCAGGTGTCCTGCCTGGTTTGCTTCTTCATCAAAACAGAAATAAGGATTTTTTTTCTATTAAATACATTTTTTGTCCCTGAAGAGGGACCTCAGATTTTATCTCTGGCACTAACCAACATCACCTTCTGTTCCCAGCACTGAGTCCCAGCAGCCAGGAGATCTGCTCAGCTCCCGGTGAGTCCGTCTGTCTGTCTGTCCCCAATCTGCCCATGGCATTTACTCCCCCCTCTCCAGTTGTCCAGCCACCACCCATTGGGCTGCACCCTGCTCAGTGTGGTGCCAACGGCAACGGCATGGGAAGGTGAACGGGCTGTGTGGGATCTGAGCAGAGATCCAATCGGCCCTTCCCTGTCCTGCTGTGTCTCAGCTCTGCTCTGACCTGGGTCTGCTGTGACATGTGGGTCAGAGAGTCACACCCACGTCTGTCCCACCCCCGGGGCACTGGACCTGGGGAGGAGAGAATGCCCTGGGTCTGACTCCAAGGGATTTACCTTCCCACGCACTGGCACCCAGTTCTTCACAGCTGACGGTCTCTCCCCTGGAGCTCATCCCCCACATGGACTCAGTCTGCACCTCGTTCTTAATGTCAGCAGCACCGTTAATAGTCAGCCCTGGGCGGGAAGGTTGTGCTCAAGAAGGTACAGTCTGAAGGGACCATTATATAACAGGCTGAGCTCCTCTATGACCCGGGCCAGAGAGCTGCGCCCAGCGACCCTGTACCCAGCCCAGCAGGGGCTTACAGAGCCATTTCTTTGCTGGCTGCCTGGGAAAGGCAGCAGCAGGGGGCACTACTTGGGTGGCGAAGGATGTGGGAAGCTATTGAGCTGCCCAGCGGCATCAGCAATTTGCCTGCGAGTTCAGAGTTGGGTCCCATCGGCATGGCAATTCCCAGGAAAGGAGGATCTGCTCCCTGCCGCTTCTCCTGGACCTTGTCTTAACCTGGGCCTGGAATTGCCCCTGGTGCCTCCTGTGCTAACTGGGGGTCTAGGGGTTGGGAGGGCACAAGGACAGGAGGATATTAGAGGAGATGCTTATAGACTTGACACAGCTCCTTTGCTACGGGCTGCCGAGCTCCCTGGGGCAGTGGCTGGCCTTCACTGCATGGGCTGTGGGGGTAGGCCGAGTTGTTGGTCATTCCCTAGACAGCCCTCAATTGCCACGGGACAGCTTCGCTGAGGGATCGCCTCTCCCCTGGCCATACTGCTTAAGCTGGATCAGTGGGGTGTCACAATGTGGCCCCTTATTCTAGAAGAGTGTGCAGCACCTGATAATGGGAACCAAGCCCAGCTGAGCTTCTGGAGTCTTCCATAACCCAAATGATCCCAGGTAATGAAGCTTCTGGGCACCAGACAGAGCTCGTTCCCCAGTCTGCCCAGCTGGGCTGGAATCAGAGCCTCCATCTGTGTTGTGGCACAGACCATTCACCATTTACCTCCTGTGCACTGACAGCGCTGGATGCCACCAACGGCCCACTGACAGCTCTGACCCATTCACCTTCCCAGGCGCTCTCCCTGCCCCCATCCTCTACCTGAGCCAGACGTCTGCCTGCCCAGAGGACTTAGTGCAGTTCAAGTGCTCCGTGTTCTCCCAGCTCCTGGCCACCCGCATTGTCTTCTGCAAGGACTGGAAGGAGGTTTCGTCCCAGAGGGGTTCAAAGAAGAAGCCCATCTATGACTACAACCATGTGGTGTCCGGAGTCAGCTCTGGGAATTACACCTGTGGGTATGAGATTAAGGATAGTGACAACCAGGTGACCAGATCCCAGCTCAGCCCTGCCCAGCGCCTCATTGTTACTGGTAAGACGTGGGGTGGGGTGGGAGGGTGACCACATCCCAGCTCAGCCCTGCCCAGCAACTCAGCAGCACACTAAATGGGTGTGTGTGTGTGTGGGGGGGAGGATGTCACAGCAAGAACAATTAAATAATAAACCCCTGAAAATCCAAATGCTGAATTTCATCAAAATCTGGAACAAAAATTTCTAACAAAACATCTTTGTTCAAAATCTGACACAGGGAACTCTGCCCCCAATCTTCACCCGTCTCAGCTCAGAAGGCCCAGCCCTGACTGGTGGGGGATGGGGACATCATAGTAATGTTGGGCTGGAAGGGACCTCAAGAGTCTATCAAGTCCAGCTCCCTGCACGGAGACAGGAATAAGTAAACCTGGACCATCCCTGATAGGAGTTTGTTGGATCTGTTTTGAAAAGCCTCCAATGACAGGGATTCCACAACCTCCCTTGGAAGCCTATTCCAGAGCTTCACTAGCCCTACAGTTAGAAAGCTTTTCTTACTATGTAACCTAATCCTCCCTTGCTGCAGATTGAGACCCAATTCTGCCTTCAATGGGACTGAGAACAATAGATCCCTATCCTCTTTATAACTGAAATGAGCATATTTGGAGACTATCAGTCCCGCCCTCAGGCTTCTTTTCTCAAGTCTAAACATGCTGACTAGTGTTTTTAACCTTTCAGCCACGGTCAGGTTTTCTAAAACTTCCATCATTTCTGTTGTTCTCCTCTGGATTCTCTCCAGTTTGTCCACAACTTTCCTAAAGTGTTACACCCAGAACTGGACCCTGTACTAGAGCTGAGCCCTCACCAGTGTTAGGTAAAATAGCAAGTCCTTACTCACCGTCCAGCACCCGAGAAGTGCGGAGTTGGTATAGGGCACACAAGCTGTCAGAGACCAAGTACACAGTCACCAATTCGTTGATCAACGGGCGCACACTATTCTTAGCTCAGAAGCTTCAGAGTAAGTGTGGCAACTTTATTAGGGGCAAACATTGATATTTATAGACAGTTGTAAACAAAGTGATTAACAGGTCATAACGGTCATGCATAATCAATCAAGATTCTGCTGGGTAAATCCAGTTAAAACCAGTGTTAAAGTTGCACAGCAAATGCTAATGACAAAGACAAAGGAAACATGGCTCACGAGGTCGGGAAGAGGTCAGGGGCTGCCTGTAGGTCAGAGCCTTGGTTAAAAGTTCAGACAGAGCCACAAAGCCAGGGTAAAGTTCAAACTCAACACCAGTGCCGAGCAGAGTGGGACAATGACCTCCCATGTCTTAGCCCTTTTCACAACTACCTCACACTGCTGACTCAGATTCAGTGTGACCCACTCTAACCCCAGTCCCCTTTCAGCAGAACAGCCACCAGCCAGTTATTGCCTCTGGTGTAGCTGAATTAGGGCAGCTTATGGGCCTGGAGTGGGGCCATTCTCTGCTCTGATCTCTTGTGTATTTATTGCCTAGGTGGTGACTCCAGCAGTGGTGGTGTCGGGGGTTCCTCTCCGCAAGGTAAATGCTTCCGAAGCGTTTCTTTATTCTGGGTACTCTATTTAGGGAAAGTTGGGTCCTAGGCCAAGCAGCCCCCAGTGTGAGTGTGATTGCCATGATGATGGATGTAGAACAGGCCTGCACAACATGTGGCCTGGGGGCCACATGTGGCCTGCATGGGCTCACTGTGCAGCCTGCGGGGAGTAAGTAGGGGTGGGGCAAACCAAGTGGGGATGTGGGGGGAAGCAGATGGGGGTGGGGCGAGGGCGGGGCTTTTCGGCCCGCAGATGGGTTTTTTGTAGTAATATGGCCCTCGCTGCTTTCCGAGTTGTGCAGGCCTGATGTAAAGGAAACACACAACCACACAACAGGATGACAGACTCATCCAATGTGCTGCTGCTTCTCCCTGCAGCTCTCCCAGGCTTTAACCAGCATTGCTGATCTGGGTAACATCTTTGCAGAGCAGGAAAATGGCCCTTTCAAAGGGGGAATCTGACCTGCTCTGATGGGCAAGAGTTTCCTCTGGAGTTCACTGACCCCCCTCTGCTAAACTGGCAGGCAGTGAATTATTTCCTCCCTCTGAACTCACTGGATTTGGTGTTGTTCTGGCAGAAGGCACCAGAGGCATCATCACACCTGGCCTCACAAGTTTTGTCTCTCTCTGTAGTTATTTATGCTCTGCGCTCCAGTCCTGGAACAGGGGTGTCACAAACAGCATGCAGGCAAACCTTCTCTTTCAGCACCAGGTTTCCAGAGAACAATCAGGCCCCAGGAACTGACTTTAGAAGAACCCCAACCTGGCTGTTTGCTTCAGTTCCCTGCAAAGTATTTGTATCAGCAAACCAACCCACCTTCTCCTGAGGACACAGATGGTGCCAAGGCCTCATGCTGCCCCTCTGTCCATAGAGGGGTCGCCCTTTCAGTGAACTGCCAGCCACACTGGAGGGGGGTGATAGGGTCTGGGCTGCTGCGTCTGTTGTTGGCTCTTGTGAGGCCTTTGTACAGAATCCTGGTGCAACCTGAGCAAAATGGGGCAAGAGTGACCCTGTGCTGGGGAAAGGGAGGATCCTCCCCAACAACCTCCCATCAGGGGAATGTGCCCCCCTGCAACATGATCCACTCCCTGCTGTCGCCATTAGATCGAGGCCTCTGGGAGCTCATACAGGGTCCTCATTTACCAGAAGCTGCTGCTCTGTATCTAGTGCGGCACTGCAGACCCACACGCAGCTTTGCACATGGCCCTCACCATGTCTCTTTCCATGTTGCAGGGCCAGACATGTCCATTGGTATCTGGGCCACCCGCTGCACCCTGGTCTTGCTCCTCCTGGTGTCTGCACCCATCATCACCTTTATGCTGGAGAAACGGGGCCTGCCACAGCTTGTGGGGCTGCAGGAGACTCATGGAGAGAGCATGAGAATTTTGCAGGGGGAGGCCATTGTGGATCCCCATCGAGCAGCTGTGAGCATGAGGAAGGGTGAGGAACGGGCTCGGAAGATACCAGTGACCAGCTCTGAGTGAGTGTTGGGGAGACACCATTGGTCAGTGCTGCACAATTGGCCCCTGCGGTAACAGTTTTTGCCCAGGTAACTCCTGCAGCCTCCTTCAGTCCTCCTTGCTTCCCGCACCAAGGACCTTGTCAGTCACTGAATGGGGTTGCCAACTTTCTATTGGCTGAAAACCAGACCCCCTGAGGCCTCGCCTCTGCCCGCCTCCTCCCCCAAGGCCCTACCCCTTCTCCACCTCTTCTGAGGTCTCACCCCACACCTGCTCCTCTCCTGCCTCCCCATTCTCCCTCTCTGGATCCTCTCCTGCCCCACCGGGCTACATCTGCTCCAGAGCTGGGATGGGTGTTGCTGCATCCTGATGCATGGCCTGCTGCAGATAGGAAACAGCCCCGGCTAAGCAGCAACTGGCATGGATTGATGAACCGGTACATCGCCCCTCTCCCAGTAACTGAACCTGACTGGACACTGCTAGGTCCCCTTTTTGACTGGACATTCCGGAAAATAGCTGGGCAGCTGGTATTGACAACCCCCTACTCTGCAGCCTGCAGACCTCTGCTCACTGCCAGCCAGGCCAGGGCTATGCCAATCTCTGTCAGATCTTAGCCCTGCCATGACCTGTCCCAGTCTGACAGCCCAGCCCAGAGCCTTCCTTCTCTATAAATAATTCCTCCTGCGGACAGGCTGTAAATTTAGAGGAGGTGGATGAGCTAATGGTTAAATCACCAAGAAAACAATTCTAGGAAACGAGTTCAATTCCCAGCTCTGCTATAGAGCCCTCAGGCCTGTCATTTCCTCTCTCTGGGCCACAGCTCCCATCTGTGAAATGGGGACAATGATTCTGTCATGTCTCAGGGGAGAATTTTCAAAGCCCCTATGGGATTTAGGAACACAAATGCATGACCATGCTCTGTGCCCACTGCCTTGTGCTCCTGAGCACCTCGGGAGCTTTTGAAAATTCTCCCTTAGACTGTGAACTCTTCCAAGTGGGGACTGTCTCTCACTAAAGGCTTCTCTGCACAAGGAAATTGACCAGCAGAACTATACTGAAACTCATCACGGAAGTGATCTCGGGATAACTCCCTGTGGGGACACCCTTATTCTGGAATTAGAGAGCCTTGGTCAGAGTTAATTTACACCATATTCACCATGAGGTAAACTGGAAAAAGCCGCTTATACACTGGAGCAAGAGTGTCCCCATTGGGAGTTATCCTGGGATAGCTGTAGTGATTTAGCTAGGCCAGCATAATTCTGCTGAAGAAGTCGTTAGTGTCTGTGCAGCACCCAGCAGGAAGGGGCCCTGACCTTGGCTGGGTTCTCAAGGGCTGATGTAACATATATAATCACAGTATATTGCAGTCAGGTGCTTGGTGGCCAGGAGCTAAGGAACGAGGTCTCTGTTTCTGATTTGATAATCTGTACTGTGGATAAATTGTAGTCAGTGGCTTGACCACACTCTGGTCCATTATGAAATGTATTCAAGAGCCCAAATAACCAATATCAGTCAGGTTTATTGCTCTAAGCCAACAGTAATATAGCATGGGGAAAGGTTCAATATGATACCAGCCTCTGGGAAGCCCTCTTTTGCAGCGTCATGTAAGGTGTTTTTAGTGCATAGTTTTGTGTTGTAATGAATGTTGCCACAATTCAAAATGGAGTTTAGAAATTCAAGATGGTGCATGTGATAGGAAGGGTTTGGACTCCATCTTGGTATCCTTTCTTCATGGCAGTTTCCCGCCAAAACTCTGTTGCCTGCCAGAATGTGAGAGACGGAGAACTGGCTGGAACCGGTTGGGGACCGTGCCTGTCAGAATGTACCTCAGGAATGAGCACCACAGAGAGCATGTCAGGGACTGTCAGTGGTGACACGGCTGCTGTTCACCATCGAGGCTGCCACGCCCAGGTTCTTTGTACAGCATCAGATCAAGAATATCGGATCAAGACTTCAGCTACTAACGTCTGTCAAGGACTCTGATACTTATCCGATACTGTGGTCCACCGAAGGATCCAGCGAATGCTTTGCTATCAGCCCAGATTTCTTGATCTCCTGCTTGGGAGTAGAGAACCAGATCCTCTGATGTCCCAGAGGTCCTGAGATGGACCATCCATTTCCAGCACCCTCCATCTGCAGTCGTAGAGAGACAGTCATTATTTTTTGGGCACTTAATACTTTAACCAAGGGACAGTTTATGGGTCTGGGTTTTATGCCCCTTACTGGAATCTCTTCGTGGGTATTTGTAGTGTTCCCCATAGTGGGTCCTCCACAGTTGTATCTATCCCCTCATAAATCGTCTTTCTGTGGAAGGTTATATTCTCTCTAGCCTTTATTTCAATGCAACATAGGTGGGAGGCACACAGATTTCTAACTCTCACAGTTGATAGATGCTGGTAGGAGTCGAACCTATGGTATCTGTCACCTCCTTATTATTCTACACAGAGATTTTGGGGTAACAGTTTCTACATTCCCCTTCTACAAATGATGTTCTCCCCAAGTTACACCCCTAAAGACCTCTTTTTATACCCTAGCTTTTACAGATACAAGGTGCTGGGTATGTCATCTGAGACTAGATTTAACCAATCAGCTTTCTACCTTTTTTTCCCTGGTACCATGGTGTACCCCTTATTTCTTTGTTCTGAACAAATGGTACCAAAGGGCATGACAGCAACTCTATACTAGACTGGAACATTCATAAGTTTGCCCTCTTCCTTTGACATTCCAGTTCAGACCCATAAGAGTAACTCCCTACCTGCTGCTATGATAAAACACTCACATGTCCTGATCCTGACCGTTTTCCTATTTATAAACCAAAGCTTCCTTCAGCAAATGCAAGATGTGAGAGGATACTTAGCACAAGTGACCAGGACTATAATAAAAGGGGTTGGTCAACTTAGGCTATATAATTGCTCTAATATTTGTGCTTATTACAATTTGTGCTTAATGCAAATATATTGGGCCATCATTTGCTCTTTGTACAGTGCCCATCTAGTCTCTAGGTGCTACCACAATAGAAATGTTAAATGTGAGAATGCAGGATGTATGAATGAAAGGTCCCATCTCCTGTTAATTATTTGGATTTCTCCTGTTAGGGTACATCTACATTACCCGCCAGATTGGCGGGCAGTGATCGATCTATCAGGGATTGATTTATCATGTCTAGTGTAGATGAGATAAATTGATCCCTGAGTGCACTCCCTGACTCCTGTACTCCACCTCGGTGAGAGGCAGAAGATGAGTCGACGGGGGAGCGGCAGCGGTTGACTCACCGCTGTGTGGACAGCCAGGTAAGTCAACCTAAAATATGCTGATTTCAGCTATGCTATTCGCATAATTCAAGTTGTGTATCTTAGGTTGACACCCCTCCCCCAGTGTAGACTAGGCCTTAGTTTCCTTGGTTTTTATTTTTAGATCAGTGTAAAATTCCCATAATGGGAGTCACAGGATGACAGTCGAGAGAACAGTGATGGGGGCTAATGTGTGTGGTTGTGGGGGCATTTCCCACCACTGGGAGGGCACATGTCCCCTTGATGTCTCACATCCTTACACGGTTTTCAGCGATATGCACTTGGCTGCATTTCACACGTGGGAATGTGAGTGGTGCTGCCAGGGATCCATGGGGGGATTTATAGACAATATACAATTCGTAAAGTAGGGGAACAGAGATAACAAGAAACCCCTGGGAATATTTCATCTCTGGCCGCTGCAAATTTGTGCCTATGAAGGACCCTTCCCATCAACATGATGGCACTTTGCACTCAGACCAATGAAAAACTCTGTCTTTCCTGTGTTGGTCCAATAAAAGATATTACCTCCCTCATCGTGGCTCGCTGTTTATTTTAGTCACCCATTAATGCTGTCATCTACTGATCAAAACTATAATTTTAACTGTGAAGATGTGTCACATTTTTTCTCTGTACATGAGAGTTTCATGAACTTCTCCATCGTGTAGAGAGCAGACTGTATCAGACTGTCTAGCAGACACCTCCAGCCACGTAACATCCCCGTTACCACCCCCACAACAGTTGTTCCAGAAATCCAGCATTAGGAAAAGGCTGGTTTCTCAACAGGAAAATTTCTCTCTCCTCTCTAATTCTGTTCCCTCAGTTCTGACCCCATCCTGACACCTCCCACCAGGGGGGAATTTCATGCCAGCTTCAGCTAAAAACAGAGATCAGGGAGCCTGAAATGGAATATGAGGCCTTTCCAACTGACGGGACTCAGGCTCTGATCCAGTCTCAGACTGGGGAGACTGGCTGGCCCAGTGGGATATGTAATGAGACACAAATTGTACAATCAATACAAACAGTCCATCACTGACTAAATATTGTTACCCAAATTTTGTTTCATTAAATCTCACTCAAAACCACAGTATATGCGTCATCCCTTCTGTTGTCAAAACACAAATGTCTTTAACACAACCCTAGCTCTGGTGTAACTACCACTGAACCATAATCCAGACAGATTCTAGACCCTGGCTATGTGTTACTTCCGTGGCCAATGGTGACAGTTTTGTGCACTGAGAAGTCATGAGACTTCCTATCGTAGATGATGAGAAGAAAGATCTGGGGGCCAACGGCCAGGGCTTGGTGGATTCCTGGGTTCTATTCCCAGCTGTGACACTGACATTGCCAAACACACCAAGTGTAAAACCAATAGAAAACTGTTTTAAAAATCCATTGTGCTGCACCCTTCAATAAACTCACCGCTTTCCATCTAGCCATCTGTGTAAAGCCTCGTTTCTCCCGGCTACGAGATAAGCACCCCACAACAAGGTGGTTTCAGCTTCTCACTCACACCGCTCTAGGAGAAACATGGGTGTCCTTTGGGGGGCAGGGCCCAAACCCATAGGTCAGCCCTTATCCCTCTATTGCCTGAGCAATGAATTTGATGGCAATAAGGAGTTTATGTTCCACGACAGAGGGGAACAAAGCAGAGAAATACAGGGAGGTCTCCGCACAACAGTGAAGTCACCTCCCCTGCCCCATAGAACAGCTTGGGAGTTCCACTCTGAACAAGGCAGAAATTTACACATGGAAACAACTGGAGATTCTCATTCCACTTCACTGTTGTTATTAACAACAAAACCAACATTCATGAGTAACCCTACAATAATAATCAAGTGTGATCCCAGCTCCAGTACTCATAAACAACCCTACAATAACTAAGCAGCAGAATTGGTTCCCAGAGCTCACAAGAAGACCCCATGATAACAAACCAGTATGCCTGTAGTTCCAACGTATGAGTAGCCTCAGTACTTATGGATAACAATCCCACATGGAAAGTATCCCAGGAGTGCTCATGGATGGAACTACAAAAATAAATCAAAATGGAACCCCAATAGTTACAAACCTTGAAAAAAAAATTGTGGGCAGTCCTGGCCCTTGCAAACAACCTTACAGCAACAAACTGTGTTCTCCCAAGTAGAGCTGGGTGAAAATTTCTGGACAAATAGTTTACTCACTGAACAATGCAGTTGTAAGAGTGTCTATTCCCTCTCTCTGAACCTGGGGTACAAAGAGGGGTCTCTTCTATGCCAGACCAAATAACTACAAGCTGCTTCCCAGCCTAAGTTAAGTCTTCACACCCCCAAACCCAACACTTTACCCATTGGGAAATGGGGACCATGCTACCACCACTCAGTAATCACCCCAAGACCATGGGCTGGGGTACCTTGACACCCCAACTCCCCCTTTCCCTCTCCCTGAGAGATTGGAACCCAGACTGCTCCCCCCTCACCTTCTAGCCTTAAGGTAGAGAGAGACAGACTCCGCACTCCAGCTCATACACTTGTCCTTTAGACCTACTCCCCTTCCCCCTCCCTTTCCAGCCTGAAAGCAGAGAGAACTTTAAGGGAAATAAACCAAACGCTCTTTATAACTAAAAAGATTTAATAAAGAAAAGAGAATAAAGCATACACTTACAATACAACTTCACAATCTAGAGTTCTCTAACTTCCCCTCTGAAAAGGCTAGTGACACTCTAAATAGGTACAGAAACGTATGGAAATCAACATATTACTCACAGTACAGCTACTTATGAATATAGGAGGGAAAGTAGAAGTTTTCTCCCTCCATAGCTAGAGGCGAAAAAATGGGTCTCTTGCCAATGCTGGGACGGCAGGAAAACTGAACTAAAAATCCCTCCCTCCCTTGTGGCATGGAAGCTCTTACGTCACCCCCTCTCAGGTAACATTAACCCTACACAGGCAAGACAACACTCCACACTTATGACACGCAGTTTTGGTCAATTTAAAACTATTTATGAATTTGACCTGATTAGTTTTCGCTGGACAAAGGTTTTTAATACATTGTTCAGTCTGCTTCAGAAGTGTTTGTGGAGACCCCTAAATAGTGCTAATTTGCTATTCCTTGGGCCAAAGAGCACGGGATTGACTCTCCAACCTGTGACTTAATCACTCAGGATACAGGAGACGCTGAACCAAATCTTTTCTCTTCCTCACTCAGAAGAGGGACTTGAGTCCCTAGCTCCTACTGCTCAGCTGAACTCCTTAATCCTGAGCCTATAAAATCATTCTCACTCGCTCTTTGACCCTATTCATATTTGCATATGCAAATGAAACAGCCTCCACAGGAGAGTGGGGGGTGGGCTGCTTTCCTATGGAGAACAGCTCTGGGGGCAAATACATTCAATTAGTGTAATATCCCAACCATACCCAGTCTTTGTTTAACTCTAGGTTGATATTATCTTATTTGCAAATTAATTCGAGTTCAACAGCTTCTCACTGGAGTCTGTTTTTGAAGTTATTCTGTTTTAGAATTGTCACCTTCAAGTCTGTAATTGAATGACCAAGGAGGCTGACTGGTTTTTGAATGTTATGATTCGTGATGGCAGATTTGTGTCCATTTATTCAGAGCAGAGCTGACCATGTGGTGACTGGTCTCACCTAGGGAGCTGGAGGGCAAAGTCAGCCTGGCTGGGAAGTTCCCTGCAAAACTCCACAAACTGGGAATCATCAGCAGAGAAGGAAAAGCCCAGCTGAGGGATCTTGCTTTCAGGTCCTTAGAGGCCAGTTCTCAGGGGGAACCCTGCATGCAGGTCTGGGGCTCACCAGCTCCCCACACAGCCAGTCCTGCCCTTACCCTGGCTGACTCCAGACTGACTCAAAAAATGGATTCTCCACGTTCCTGAGCTCCCTGGGAAGGGCCTCTCTCTCCCTATCGGTTGCTGGGCAGACTCTGAGTCTGCCTTGGCTCCCCCTCCCTACCAGGGACAATGTGCCTCTCCCTGAATTGCCAGGAGACAGAGTCCCAGGACTCTAGGTAATCTTCTTGGGAATTACATGGGTATCACACTTTAAGAACGATGTGGACAAATTCGAGAGAGTCCAGAGAAGATCAAGGGTGAAAAAAACTGATCTAGGAGGAAAGATTGGAAACCTGGGCATTTTTAGTCTTGAGAAAAGAAGACTGAGGAATACCTGTTAACCATCTTCAAATATGATAGGGGCTGTTATGAAGAGAATTGTGATCAGGTGTTCTCAGTGACCACTGATGGTAGGACAAGAACTAATTGGTTTAATTTGTAAAGGAGGTTTAGGTTAGATTGTAGGAAAAAAATTTCTAATGATAAGGGAAGTTAAGCACTGAAATAGTTTCCAAGGGGGGTTGTGAAATCCCCATTGTCAGAGATTATTAAGAACAGGTTGGACAAGCCCCCTATCAAGAATGGTCTAGGTGTACTCTGTATTGCCTCGCTGGACTTGATGACTTCTTGAGGTCCATTTAAGTCCAATATTTTCATGATTCCATGATTATCAACATTCCCACATTGTTCACACAGTCCGGGCTAATATTCTAGGAGATCAGAGGGGTGTCATCTAGACATAGGGCAGAACAGAGCAGTAACAGATTCCACCTGCAACCAGTGAGGGCTTAAACATGGTGCACACTGGGGCAGGAAATACAATGGAATTTTGTTCTCTGTGGAAAATTCAGATGAATTTCCCTTGAAATGTTAAACAATAATTTTTTAATTTTTTACCATCAAAATTGAAAATCGGAAAAATGAGTGGGAAATAGCAGTTTTTGGCAACTGAGAATTGAAAATTTTCAGCTGAAAACTTCCAAAAATGGAAATATTTTGGGGGCCCTTGGTACTCTAAAGAAAAATCAAAAATTTCAAAGAATGCAGAGACCCCAGAAATCTATATATATAAAAGTCAAGTGGTGTATGTATGTATGTATGTATGTATGACAGCGAACTCCTCCCGCACCGTTTGAGCCAGAGACTTGAAATTTGGTACAGTGAGGGGTCTTGGGGTCTAGATGCTGGTAAGGGTCGAAAAATTTTCGGATCTCACCTCTGACGCCCCCCAGGGGTGAAAGTCTTTCAGGGCCAATCACATCGGGTTGGCGGTTAGGTGGTGATGATGTCATAATACCCCCTCCAACAGACACCGCACTCGCTCAGCTCGCCCCTCCCTCCTCCAACGGAACCCCGGAGATCCCTCAGTTCTCTGCCCCTCCCCCCCCAACGGAACCCCGGAGATCCCTCAGATCTCTGCCCCTCCCACCTCCCAACGGAACCCCGGACTCCATCAGCCCCGTGCCCCCCCCCCCACCTGCAAGTGTCCCCGGAATCCCTCGGCTCTGGGCCCCCTCCCCGCCTGCGACGGATCCCAGTTGGGTTTGGTGGGACGGTAAGTGAGGTGGGGGTGTTGGGTTCGGTCAGGGGGGTCAGGTGGGGGTGTCGGGTTTGGTCGGGGGGTAAGTGAGCCGGGGGGTGTTGGGGTTGGTCAGGGGGGGTGGGAAGGTGTCGGGGTGGGTGAGGGGTGAGGTGTGGGTGTTGGGGTTGGTCAGGGGGTGTCAACTGTCTGCCCCCTCCCCACCTCCGACTGGCCCAAGCAATGCCGGGCACTTATGCTAGTAAATAAATAAATAAGCAAAATAAAACAAATTATTTAGTCACAAATCTAGTTTTCTATTGAAAATGTCTTGATGTCAAATTCTCAGCCAGCACTGGTGCAATCATCATTACCATGATGTTGTTTCCTCAGTGACAGTGGTTGCCTGTTGCTGTACTGTCAGGTATCGTACATCATGGTCCCGTCCCTGACAATCTCACGTGGGTTACTTTATTCTCTGAACTGGAGCTTTAAAATCTCACCACGTACTTGCTAAAAATCCTGGTTATATCTGTGTCTTGGCCTAGCTGCTCAGTCAGTGTGTCAGTATCAGGCCTTGGGTACGCACCAGATCTGGACGCTCCACTGAGCTGTGCCATGACCAGCAGCTCCACCTCATTCCCCCTTGACCATTCACAGTTGGGTACCTCAGCCACCCCAGACAGAGAATCTGCTTCCCCTCTTCAGTTAGATTAAATCATCATCTCTGGAAACTATTGCACTTTTGGTCTCAGAGGGAGAGTTCCCACACCTAGACTTGGGAAAAGTTAAGCTCCTACTATGTGGCCTGGGGCTTTTTCTATCATAGGAAACCGGAACCCCAAGTTCACACTCCTAAACTGTGGGGAAGGTTAGATTAAGACTCACAGCTGCTGCTAAACCTCAGGGTCCATTTCCAGTTGCTCTCCACAGTCCAGCATCTCCCTAATCTCCAATCCCCTCTTTCACTGATCAGCCAGTCATCTCAATGTTTAGAAATGTGAGCCGGTTTGGAGTCTTTAAATCGAGAGGGGACATCTCTTTCTACCAGACAGGCTCTAGCTCAGCCAGAAGTTAGCAGCTCGATGCAGGGACCCCTGGGAGGGTCTCTGCCCTGGGCTGTGCAGATGCTCTGACTAGACGGTCCCATTGGTCTCTTCTGGCCTTTAAATATACGACTATGAAAATAAACTGTCCTGGAAACCGCATGAGAACAGACTAAACGGATAGAGAGAGAGAATGTGGCAGGTTATGTGTGAGGACAAAAATAACATTTTGTGAGTGGGTTCTTCGATCCCACATCACAGCATGTGACAGTCTCCTGCTCCACTGAGCTGCTAGCTCGGGTCAGGCCGGGGAGAGCTCACTGCTAGACGGGAAAGAAGTGTCTGTACAGGAGAGTCTGCAGATACTCAGGACGCTGTCAGCTCCTCCTGTGGTTCCCCCCTGTGCTGCTGCATGGAGCAGCTGGTCTGTGTGTGTGCAGAGAGTCACTGAGCAGGAGCTGTTGCTCATGGAACCAGCTCTCCTCTCCCTTCCCTCTTCTGAGCAGCAGCTGGTTGATCTCTAGTCCTGCAGTATCTGGCTCTGTTAGGGCTAACTCAGTTTCCCTCGCTCCTTCTCACCATGTATTCTTCCTCACCAGCAATCACATAGTTAAATTCCCAAGGGTTCTGACAGCTTCATCCATATCCCCTGCAGGGGGAAGGGAGAGATGAGTCTAATTCTGCCCTGGTTGCCCTGGGGTATGGGCCAGTGGAAGGAGGCAGAATCTAGCCCAGTAGCAATGGGGGGAGGGGGTGACACCCTGTGTAATCAATTAAATCTCCTGACAGATTTCCCACCTTATGTCCCTGATGTTTTCCCTCCTTCCCAGTCCCGTCACATCCAGGCTCTTCCCCTATTTGGCTGAAATAACCCCAAGTCATTGGCCTTCCAGGCAAGTTCTAGGCTGGTTATTATCACCAGGCTTTTGGGAGGACTGTGGGCTGTGGGAAGGAAGGACAATCCTGTGACAAGGGCAGTGGACTGGTGCTCAACATCCCAGGTTTCAACCCCTGACACAGCAATAAACTCCTGTGTGCCCTGGGTACAGTCACTTAGGCCAAGTCTACACTGGTGATGGGGGGGGAGGGCGCGTCAATCTAAGATACGCAACTTGAGCTACGCGAATAGCATAGCTGAAGTCGACGTATCTTAGGTCAACTTACTTAGGCATCCTCATGGCCGCAAGTCAACCGATGCCACTCCCCTGTCGACTCCACTTCCACCTCTGGCGGCGGTGGAGTTCCAGACTCAATGGGGAGAGTGTTCAGGGATCAATTTATCACATCTACACTAGCTACAATAAATCGATCCCCGATAGATCGATCACTACCCACCTGTCTGGTAGGTAGTGTAAACATTGTCTTACTCTCACTCTCTGTCTGTGAAATGAGGATGAGATGCCCTACATCTCAGGAGTGTGAGGATAAACCTCATTAATGACTGCGAGGGGCTCAGATAGTCCTGTAACAGGGGATTTAGAAGAACAAGCAGAGCACTGATGGGAAGAGCTGTTTATCCCAGGACTTCTCTACAGACAGGAAATTTGACCAGTATAATTAAACTGCTCTAGCGTTGATGGTGTAACTCCTACGGGGACACTCTGATTGTGGAATCAGAGCCTTTGTCAAGTTTATTCATAGATTCTAAGGCCAGAAGGGCCCCTTGTGATCACACAGTCTGACTTCCTGGATAACACAGGCCAGAGAATTGCCCCTAAATAATTCGTGTTTGAACTAGGCCAGTGAAGTCAGTGGAGTTTTTCCATTGACACCAAGGGGCTTTGGATTAGACCCTTTCGGCGAAGCATTGTCTAGTCACAAGCAGGGCCCAGCTGTCATCCAAGGGTACCAGCAGCTCAGCCTGAACCACGGCCCTGGGGATCATTTTGAGCTAGAGCTGCCAAAGTGTTATGATCTAAACACAAATCTAAAAGGGACAGATTTTTCAAAGTAGAAGTTGTTGTCAAATATTTTCATTTTTCCAAAGTTTCTATTTTTATAAAGAAAAAAATAAAACTGTTTTGGGGATCTTGTAAAACAAAACTGGAAAATTAAAAGAGAAAATGAAAATGTACATTTAAAACCCCACTTTTTCAGAGAATTTTTAACAGGTTTTCAGGTTTTTGGTTTCCTTTCCCTCCCTTGTTACCATTTTTCCACCAAGAGAAGGGAAAAAATGGAGAAACAATATTTTTCACATAATGATTTTTAACAATATTTTTTTTATAAATTGCAACAAATGTTTACTCCTTTTCACTCTGTCATCTTCTGCTTGTAAACAGGAGTCTCAAACTGTGCTTCACTGACCCTCACCTGAGCATTTGAGTTCACCTGAACATCCCCATCCAGCTTTTCTGCAGAACTGACTCCTTCCCAGTGATGAAATGTTCCCAGCCACCATCCCAGGACAACCTGCTTCTGCATCAACTACTCTGCAAAGTTGCTCTGCAAAACTGCTCTGCCTTGTGCTCCTGATACATGCCCGTTGGGGAATTCTGCTGTTTGGCTTCCCGCACAGGTGTTAAGGTCTATTCACAAGACTTTCTTTCCCATGTGTTTCTTTGACCCTTTGACCAGTTCCTCCACTTCCTCAGTCATACTGATTTGAGTTCCCTACTTGCTCAGAGGTCACTTCTGGGTGCTCTCTCAACTGCCTCTTTTGAAAACAACTGCCTTGTTCTTCCCCATCCAGCACTGACCTGGTGCCCATCTTTCAGCAGGGATAGCAGATTCCTCAGCAACCCAGAATGGGGAGCAGGGGCAGTCATGGCAGGATGGGCAGACGTGGCTGGAGCTGGGTGTGGAGAATGGGGCAAGTGGAGACTAAGAAGGTGGGGGAGTCAGTGCAGTCCCATGGTAGGTATTCTCTCAGGGGTGGGGGGTGGGGAATCACCCCTCTGCATCAGGACAAGACCTAGATGACATTTATATCCCTCAAGCCCAGAGAATGAATTTCCCTCTCGCGGTGTTGGGTACTTCGCACCAGAGACTGGAGACCAGGGTGGAAGAGAAAGGTTCAGGCTCATCCAACATCCCAGACCCCCCAATCACCCAGTGACCTTTCACCCTGGCCCAGCTGTGTCTTTAGCCAGGGGCTGTGTCAGTCCCCAGGCAGTGAGATGAGATTGGGGGTGTTTCCTCAGTGGTATGTTTAGGCTAAAACAAGAAAACCAGGCCCTCGGTTCTCAATTTTGCAGCCCTAAATAGAGACGCTGTGGCCAGGGCGGGGAAGGGGGGCGGCGCGGGGCAGGAAACGGGAAGCAGTGAAGAATATCAAACCTGAGAAGGGGACAGGTCAGGTCAGAGAGAAGCTGCAGAGTCTCTTCTGCCTGAGCCCTAGGGGCCCTCGGGGGCCTGGGAGCAGGGAGAGGCTTTTTGGAGAATCCAACCCTGGGGAGCAGACAGGGGCAGATCAGAGCAGAGAGAGCAACCAGATCTTCCCTTCTCCTGAAGTCAGACAGGGCAGTGGGAGCAGGTGGGAGCAGGGAGTGACTGTGGATTGTCCCCTCTCTACCCCATTGAGGAGCAGAAGCCGCTGGGCTGTTTCCATCCTGGGCTGTTCCCGTCACCACCGTGATGATCCTGTCTCTGTGCCTCTTGCTGCCCGGTGAGTATGTGGGAATCCTGTGCTAATTCATAGCAGGTTGGGAGGAAATAGAGCAGCACCTGGCCCAGACTGTCAGCAAATCCTCTTTAGTGGGAGAGAAATGGGAACTGAGTGTGAGAGCTACTGGGCCAGATCCCCAGTAGCTCTTTTGGAGTCAATGCCGGATTACACCAGCTGAGGATTTGGCCCTCTAGAGAGCTGACAGGAGAGGTGGTTCCCAGCTCAGCCAAGGTCTGTGTGCGCGAGAAACCTGCCATGTCCCAGATCTAATGTCCTGTCTGGTTTGCTTCTTCAGCAACACAAAATTCAGGAATGTATTTCCATATCTATTAAGGCAGATTTTGTCGCTGAAGAGCGACTGTTTATCTCCAGCACTAACAACATGGCATCTTTCTGTTCCCAGTGCTGAGTCCCGGCAGCCAGGAGATCTGCTCAGCTCCTGGTAAGTCCGTCTCTCTCTCTGTCCCCAATCTGAATGTCCACCTCTCCCTCCAGTTGTCCAGACACCACTTCTTGTGTCGTTGCCCCTCAGCTTTGCTCTTACCCGGGGCCAGTGTGACAGGCAGGTGAGAGAGCCACATCCACAGCCCATCCCACCTCTGGGGCACTGGCCCTGGGGCATAGAAAATGCAATGGCTCTGAACCCAGGGGATTTAGCTTCCCATGGCACCAGTTCCCAGCCCCTCACAGTCACAGGTCTCTCCTCTGGAGCTCACCCCCCATATGGACTCAGTTTGAACCTCGTCCTTAAATGTCAGCAGCGCTGTTAATAGTCAGCCTGTGTGAGCAGGTGGCATTTGACAGGGTATGTCCAGAAGGGACCGTTATATAACCCAGGCTGAGCTCCCATAAGACCCAGGCCAGGGAGCCGTAGCCAGCGACCCTGTTTCCAGCCCAGCAGGGTCTGATGGAGCCGTTTCTTTGCTGCTGTGTGGGGAAGGCAGCAGCAGGGGACATGGCAGGGACAAAGAAGGTGTTAGACAAATATGGACCTGCCCAGTGACAGCAGCAATTCCCCTGCAACTTCAGAGCTGGGTCCCATCGCCCTGGTAATTTGCAAGAAAGGGGGATCCAGTCCCTGCAGCTGCTCCAGGATCTTCCCCTAGTCTGGATCTCCTGTGCCTCCTCTGCCAGCTGTGGGGACTGGAGGGAAGGAGGGGCACAAGGACGGGGAGGATGGTAGAGCAGACGTTGGAGGGGTTAGGGACTGGACACAGCTCCTTGGCTGTCAGTTGCCGAGTTCTTTGGGGCAGTGACCAAGGTGTTGTCCAGGCCCTGGACAGCCCTCAATCTCCTTGGGCCAGCCTTGCTGAGGGGTCTCCTCTCTCCCGCTCCAGCTTGTACTCCTCCATCTGAGTCAGCAGAGAGCCCGAATCAGGGCTTCTTGTTCTAGGAAAGTGAGTAACACCTGACAATGGGAGCCCAGCACGGTTGAACCCTTGACTCTTCAGGAACCCAATTAATCCCACTTAATAAAGCTTCTGGTCACAAGAGAGAGCTCGTCCTACCATCTGCACAACTGGGCTGGAATCAGAGCCTCCATCTGAGACATGGCACAGACCCACCGGCCATTTACCTCCTGCCCCTTTGATAGCAATGGGCACCACTAACAACCTCACTGACAGCTGTGCCCCATTCCCCTTCCCAGGTGCTCTCCCTGCCCCTGTCCTCTATCTGAGCCGGACGTCTGCCCAGCCAGGGGACCCCATGTGGCTCAAGTGCTCCGTGTTCTCCCAGCACCTGGCCACGCGCATCATCTTCTGCAAGGACGGGAAGGAGGTTTCATCCCAGCGGGGTTCAGAGGAGAAGACCATCTACGACTATAACCATGTGGTGTCTGGGAACAGCCCTGGGAGTTACACCTGTGGGTATGAGATCAAGGACACCAACAACCAGGTGAAC
The DNA here is from genome assembly GCA_032164245.1 of Sternotherus odoratus. Taxonomy (NCBI): domain Eukaryota; kingdom Metazoa; phylum Chordata; order Testudines; family Kinosternidae; genus Sternotherus; species Sternotherus odoratus. The sequence goes on from JAVMKO010000209.1 coordinate 755,150, forward strand.
AAATCCCAGCTCAGTCCTGCCCAGCGCCTCAGCCTCACTGGTAAGGGATGTGTGTCTATGTGTGTCTCTATACCTGACCAGCAACTCAGCAGCACACAAAGGAAGAGTGGAGATGGGGGAATGGCAGAGTGAGAATCACAGTTAAATAATAAACTCCTGAAAATCCAAATATTGAAATTCATCAACAGCTGAAAAGAAAATTTTCTAACCTGGCGGATGGGGGATGGGGACATTATAGAAATGTCAGGCTTGAAGGGATCTCAAGAAGTCATCAAGTCGAGTCTCCTGCACTGAGGCAGGACCAAGTAAACCTCAAACATCCCTGATAGGAGTTTGTCCACCTACAATGACAGGGATTCCACAACCTCCCTTCGAAAGCTATTCTGGAGCTTCACAAGTCCTATAGAATCATAGGACTTTAAGGGATCTCGAAAGGTCATCTAGTCCAGTCCACTGCACTCAAGGCAGGACTAAGTCTTATCTAGACCAGGGGTCAGCAACCTTTCAGAAGTGGTTTGCCGAGTTTTCATTTATTCACTCTAATTTAAGGTTTGTGTGCCAGTAATAGATGTTTATGTTTTTAGAAGGTCTCTTTCTATAAGTCTGTAATATAGAACTAAATTATTGTTGTATGTAAAGTAAATAAGGTTTTTAAAATGCTACAGAAGATTCATTTAAAATTAAATTAAAATGCAGAGTCCCACAGACTGGTGTCCAGGACCCGGGCAATATGAGAGCCACTAAAAATTAGCTCGCGTTCCGCCTTTGATTCATGTGCCATAGGTTGCCTACTCCTGATCTTCTAGACCATCCCTATCACGTTTGTCTAACCTGCTCTTACAAATCTCCAATGATACAGCTCTGCAACCTGTAGTAAGAAAGCTTTTCCTACAATCTAACCGAATCCTCCCTTGCTGCAGATTAAGCCCAATACTTCTTGTCCTACCTTCAGTGGGCACTGAGAACAATTCATCCCCGTCTCCTTTTGTGACGGAGTAGGAATGCTCTTAATCGTTCCTCTGATTCTTGTGTGAAGGGGGCTATACCTGAAGTTGTAACTTTACCCCAGGGGGGGAAGGGAGGTCATCTGACCTGCCTGGGGAAGGAAAGACAAAGGGAAAAGGGGAGGAGGGGCTGGTGAGAGAGTTTCAGTCTGCAGCTGGCTGGGCAAAAGGGAGGCAGACCCAGGCAGGATCTGGCCTACCTGGGGCCCCAAAATGGATACAGCTGAGGGACTCGGGTATCTGGTAGCTCGCTGGGGGAAGCGCACGGAGGAGCAGAAGCTGATGAATGCTCTTAGGGTAGACCCAGGAAGGTGGAAGCTGTACCTGTGAAGCTCCCAGCCTTGGAGACAGGCTGTGTACGGAGAGGGAAAGCTTCCCCTGGAGTCCTGACTGGCTTAATGGCGAGCAGCGCCAGAGCAGCGCCCCGGGCACTCCGTGACACCTTTATAACAGCCCTAAGCAGGTTTAGTGATTGTTATCAGGTTCCTCCTCAAGTTTCTTTTCTCAAGACAAACCATGCCCAGTGTTTTGTGACCATGCCCTGTGATAGGTCAGGTTTTCTAAACCTTTCATCATTTTTGTTGCTCTCCTCTGGACTCTCCACTTTGTCCATAACTTTCCTAACGTGTCACAGAACTGGACCCTGTAGTACAGCTGAGGCCTCACCAGTGCCAAGCAGAGCAGGACGTAATACAGAGTTAGCCCTTTTCACAACTATCTCACACTGCTGACTCAGATTCAGTGTTTGATCCACTCTAACCCCGAGCCCCTTTCACATTACTGTCACCAGCCAGTTATGGCCCATGGTGTAGCTGTGCTTGGGCAGCGTCTGGGCCTGGAATAGGGCCATGGTCTGCTCTGATCTCTTGTGTATTTATTGCCTAGATGATCACTCCAGCAGTGTCGCTGTCAGGAATTCCACCCCACAAGGTAAATGATTCTGAAATGTGTGGCAGGGTGCTGGCCAGGAGTGCCTGAGCCAGCCCTGCCGCCCCTTTAAGAAAAGCAAAAGCCTCTGCTAGCAGCTTCCCTAAGCTAGGGAAGCTGATTAGCTAGCAGAGTGCAGCTAATTAGGGCCACATGGGCTGCACCTGGCAGCCTCCCCAGGGGATAAGAGCCTGCCAGGGAGGAAGCCCAGGGTGGTGGTGTGTGAAGAGAGAGAGACAGAGGAAGGTACAGAGAGTTATAGATCAGGGAAGTAGAGCTAAGGTTTTGAGCCTGTTAAGAGCTGACTGCTTCCAGAGATCAGCCAGGTTGAGGGCTGGGGCTCAGCTACACTCTGAAGCTGTATTTCGGTGGTGGGGTTTGCACTGTAAATAAAGAGCACTGTTGAAACCAGAAGAGAGTCTCCTGCCTGTGTGACGTGGGGGGTGAAGAGCGGATCTCCTACACGTGTTTCTTTATTCTAGGAGCTCTATTTAGGGAAAGGTGAGTCCTGGGCTGGGAAACACCTGGTCTGAGTGTGATCACCGTGACAATGGCTCTTGTGTATTTGTTGCCTAGGTGGTGACCCCAGCAGCAGTGGTGGTGGTGTCGGGGGTTCCTCCCCACAAGGTAAATGCTTCTGAAGTGTTTCTTTATTCTGGGGGCTCTATTTAGGGAAAGGTGGGTCCTGGGCTTGACAGCCCCCAGTCTGAGTGTGATCACCATGACGATGCATGTACAGAAAACACACAATGACACAACAGGATGACAGACTCATCCAATGTGGTACATTCTCCCTGCAAATCTGCCAGGCTTTAACCAGCATTGCTTGCGCTCGGCACCATCTATGCAGGGCAGGGAAATGTCTCTTTCAAAGGGGGAATCCCAACCCTTCTGATGGGCAAGAGTTTCCTCTGGAGTTCACTGACCCCCTCTGCTAAACCAACTGTCAGTGGATTATTTCCTCCCTCTGTATTCACTCTATTTGTTGTTCTGGAAGGAGGCACCAGGCTCATCATCACACCTGGGCTCACAAGTTCTTTCTCTCCATGTAATTAGTTTTTTACACTCTGTGCTCCAGTCCTGGAACAGAGGTGCCACAAACAGCATGTGACCAAACTCTTTCAGGAATCTCAGCCCAGCACCAGTGCCCAGTTCCCAGGCAGCAATTAAGCCCCAGGAACTGACTGTAGCAGAGCTCAAACCTGGCTGTTCCCCCAGCTCCCCCCATACCGTATGCATCAGCAAATCAACACTTAACAGTATGTTGGCAGTGGCTGTGTGCACCCCTCCCAGGGCTAGGAAAGGTGGTGTTAGACTAGGGGTTTCAAACACATGGCCCACAGGGTTATTTCCTGTGGTCCGCCAAGCTCCCTGTCCCCCCTCCCCCCCGGAATTATTTCCTGCAGCCCGCCAAGCTCCCCTCCCCCCACTCTCCCTCCCCCCAGCATATCACTTCCCCACTCTTCTGCTTACCTCCAGGTGCTTCCCACCACCAAACAGCTGTTTGGTGGCGCTTAGCACTTTCCAGGAGGGAGGGGGAGGAGTGGGGAGCCGTGTGCTCAGGGAAGGTGGAGGAGAAGGGGTTGGAATGGGGTGGGGAATGGGTGAGAAAAAGGAGGGGAAGGGGCAGGGCCTCGTAGAAAGGGTGGAGTGGGGGAGCAGTGCCAGGGTCAGCGGGGCAGGTGTCAGTTATGTGGCCCTCAGGCCAATATACTAGTCCTCATGTGGCCCTCCTGGTGATTTGAGTTTGAGATCCCTGTATTAGACTTGTAACAGCGCCACATACTGACTCCTCCCAGAGCGATACTAATTATATATGTGCCTCCAGAACTTGAAGGGAAATGGCATTTGTATCTCGAGAGAAATCTGACCTTTCACATTTTATTTTCATCCCAAATCAGGGTGAAAATTCCAAATTTCAGATATTGCAAGGAACAGAAATGTAGCAACATTTAGATTCCGAAACACCTAAGATCCAGCTAAAGGTTTTGATTTTAAAGAAACAGCATTTTCTGATGGAAAAAATTTTCCACTGGGTATTTATAGACGGCTCTGTTCAAAGCTCTATGCATGCTGTACGGCTCTGTGGCTCTCACTCAGGAAAGCTCTGAAGCATGTGCTCAGGACTATTTTGGAGAGCACCTATGTATGTGCTTAACTTTATGCACTTGCTACAGTCCCATTGCTGGAACTAAAATGGTTGTTTGAAGTTAAGTTTGTACCTGGGCGCTGTCCTGAAAGGAGATGCTTCCCTGAAGCAGTGCCGTTCCCACAGGGATGTTTCCTTCCTTGAGAAGCTTGTCCTTAGAGCTGGAGGGAAATCCAGGTTTGTTGCCACAAACAATTGTGAACAGAACTATTTCATTCAGCACTTGTGATGGAAAATGTCAATGTTTTCATGAAAACATATTCATGAAACTCAACCCAAAAAATTTCATTTGGTCTCATTTCAACCATTTCATTTTTATTTGTTCTGGGTTTTCAGAACCAAAGTGTGACAAAAGTGTCAGAAACACAAATAGCTTCACTTTGTTCAGTTTCAAAGCCAATGGACATTTTCCATCCATTTCTGGATTTTGAAATCCAATATGAAACAAAACTGTCAATTCAAAACAAACCAAAATCTATTCTTTCATTCCAAAATTATTTTTGTTGAAAACCTAAGAAGGTCCTTGCACATGAATTGTTTGGGAGAAAGATTTTTATTTCAGTTACGCTGTGTTTGGATTAATAAAGAATTTGGCCAACAAAATGTGGAAAAAACTTCAATGAACTTTACTCACAAAGAACAGCCAATATCGTCGCCCTGCAGATAACTGTGAGGTGAGCTCCCTGGGTATATCCATGAGGACATTAGGGGGTCAGTTACCCCAGGACTCCAGCCAGCTCCAGCCAGTGGGGACTTGCTGGTGGCTCCTTGAAGAGGCCATTCACATTGAGGTTTTTTCCTAGGGCGGAACCTAAACCTGATATTGGGAATTACAGTCCCTGTCGTCGTGGTTCTGGCTGTGGTGCTTTATCTGCTGGGAAGGAAAGGTGGGTATAACAGTGAGGCAAAGCCATGTTAGCAAATGTACAGAGAAATGTGGTAGAGAGAACCCCTTAGATCCCCTGTACCCATGTGTCTGGGATGGGGGGAGAGAGATGATCAAAGACACAGTGAAATTGATCATTCACTTTTGGGAGGCTGGCTGGGGAGAAAGATCACAGAGATGATGAAAGGGATTATCATTGTGATTCATTATTTCTATTGTAGTAGCACCCTGGAGCCCCAGTCAGGGATCAGAGCCCCATTGTGCTAGGCGCTGTACATTATTTATTAGGGTATATACGTGCCCGTGTGTATGTGGTTTCCTGAATCAGGGCCTAACAACTCTGAAAATAGAGCTCTGGACACAGCTCTGCCCTGCCGACCTTTCCTCACACGGCGTCCCCAGCCCCGAGCTCTCACAGCCCTCGAGTCACCCCAACAATCCCGAGATTGGCTTAAAACTCCTGGGATTTCCAACAAAGTGTGGGGTCTTTGTATTTGTCTGGGGGATTTTTTCTTTTGAGGGTCTCTCAAGTCATATTTTCAGGCTTTTCTCCTCAAACACCAGGGTTATAAATTTACACTTTTTTAAATGAAAGACAAGATTCTCACTGAAGCCCCTGATGCTCAGACCTGGGATTTTAGCAGAACATGAAATGCCATGAGATTGCCACTAAACCACACCACTCCCGGGGCAGTCAATGGGGCTGGTGGAGGAGATCACTGGGCTGGGTCATGGGGACAGACTCTGCATCAGTATGATGAGTAATTTGAGCCATGTCTCTCTGTTTCCATCTCTCTCTCTCTCTCTATCTCTGCCCATGAGACAACATGTCCTCGTCTCTGATCACATTGTCTCACTGTTTCCAGTTGCATCTCTGCCAAGGGCTCAAAGGTAGGAGGAGATTATTCCCTCTCCCATCTTGTTCTCTTTCTAGGCCCTTTCTGCCTGCCTCACGGAAGGGCCCAGAAAGCCGAATAGCTCAGCGCTGCTGCTGCAGGGAGTTTCAGTCTGTTCTGGAGGAATTTTTGAAAAGGCTGGGGAAGGATGAAATCCCTGGGTGGGATGGGATCTGGGGGCTAGGAGGAGATGCTTTAAGGGAAGAAGTTTGCGTGTTCCCATTGAATTCACCAGCAGTAGAGTGCGTGTGTTTGCAAATCACCCCATGGTGTTTGAAAGAATTAAAGTGACCCTGCTTCACTCTTAAGGGGTGTCAGGGCTGGTCGGCCACAAGGCAACACCGACCTAACCAGCCAGTTCCCTAGATCTGGGTCTGTTCTTCTGGGGCAGGGCTGGGAGTGGCCTGGCCTGGCTGGGAACCAAGAGTCTCCAGTCCATCTAGTTGGTGTGGGTAACACCCAACTGTCACGGAGTCCCCGGAGTGGTGCTTTAGAACTGCTTCCTACGAAGTCAAATAGGACTTTCGGGGGAGCTTTCTTTTTCGTGAACAGCCTGTTTTTAGGGCTAGGAGGTTTATAGCACACCGCTTCCACCTTTCTGGGTTTGACCTTGGAGCATTTAGCACCTTTTGCCCCTCTGTGCGCTTCCCACAGCGAGCCCACCCAGGCGGGGTCCTGGGGAAGCCTGTGGGTTTTGCACTTTAACTTCACAGTTAGACGTGACTTTTAGCCAGCCAGTAAAACACAGGTTTATTAGATGACAGGAACTTGATTTAAAACAGAGCTTGTAGGTAGAGCGAACGTGACCCCTCAGCTGGATTTATTTTGCAGGGCAGAGAGCCAGATAGCCCATCTGCCCTTCCCTGTCTGAGTTCAGCCAGCTTTAGACTAACCCCCCATAGCCCCTCTTCTAGTTTTCCGTTGTCTCTTCCCCGGGCCAGGAGGTCACCTGAACTCTTTTTTAAAAAAGTTTTATCTAATACCTTACAAGGGGGGAACGGCCCGGGCCAACATTTGCCCAAAGTCAGGGCGTTGGCCACTTCTTTCCACTGATCCTTTGTTTTGCAACAATATTAGCCCTCATTCCACCACCTAGAGACTTAAGAAATGCATAGGGGAGACCGAGGCACCCACACACTACTCAGAGGAAACATTAAGAACATTCCCATTCCATCACACCAACGTTAGCTCCGTCGGCTGCATCTGGTTTAGTGCCAGGCTCAGCCACACACGAACTCGCCCCAAAACACCCACAGCGACCATGATTTTGGCAGCAGGGACACCCATGCAGATTCAGAGCATGATGTCCATGTGAACAACACGTGAAGAAGAGGCTCTGAGCCAGTTGCCTCTTCAGCACGGCCCAGGGAGGGCAGCTCATTGGGCTCCAGGCTGCCCCCAGTTTCGCTGGAGCTGCCAAGTGCCACTGGCTCGCTGTCTGCCCACCACCCAGCCAGGCGGTTTTGAGGACCCCTCCACCACTCTCCACATACAGAGACCCTGCAAGGACCCCTAAGGGTTGCTTCCAAGTGCTCAGCAGCCAGAACCTGACACTCATGGCTCCCCCAGACTCCTGTTCCCTTCCCCCCGACTTCCCAGTCACCTTCTGCAGCCTGCCAGGCCTGCTGCTGCCCTTCTGGGGGCCATGGGGCCCATATGCTTATTCTAAGCCCTCCCTGGCTCATGTTGGCCTCACAGCCCCAGAGCTCGGAGTTGATTCATCAGCTGCACATGGCCCCAGAGGGACTCCAGGAAATCTACATGGTCCTGGCCCAGGCAGATATGAAAGGGGAGAAGCCAGCCCAGGGGTGGGGCAGAGGGAACCAGCTGGCAGTCCAGGGAATCCATGGGGTGACCAGCTGGACCCAGAGAGGGAAAGGTGCATGGGGAGACTAGAGGCAATTTCCAGGCTCTGCCAGTGTCCGGCCCAGCTTGGGTTCCCAGTGCAGTGACTCTGCCAATAAAGTGAGTGGGGGCAGAGGGGACATGACACACAGACCCTCAGTACTGTGATCCCTCCCTCCCTGCCCAGCAGTGTATGTTCCCTGCCTGCCTCCTGTGCCCCACACCTGTAGGGCTCTAAACAGCTGCCTCTCCCCATACATTCCATCCCTCCCCCCTGCCACGTGACCAGTCTCTGTCCCCAAACACCCCCACTCTCACCTCCTGGGACGTGGGAGCTGGTTAGGTGACTGGGACCACAGAGAAGCTCTGAAGCTACATTTCCACACTGTACAACGACATTAATGTCGAGCCTTAAGGATGAATGTTCAGCCTGTCTACATTGTGAGCAGCCCTGGGCCAAAAATCCAATTTTATGTGAATGAGAATATTTCAAATAAACAATTTTGTTCAAAAATATTCACAACAAATGTTGTTTTCTTCTGACAAAATATTTTAAAGTGAAACAAAACAAAATAAAAATGTCCATTCAAAAACAATCAAAATGAGCATTTTCTTTAAGACTTTTTCATTGGCCAAACATTTGATTTTGGTTAAACTATTATTCATGAAAAAAAATTCTGTTGAAAAATATCACCCAGTTCTAACTTTGTTAAAATGACCAAATTCTCTTCAACTTCTGTCCTGAGATGTCCGAGATTTTCAGTTCCCCTCAAGCGTATCACCACACTGATCTAGTGGGGTTTTAGTTAGTTGATTTCTTGGCAATTTTGCTGAAGTAGAACAGGACGTTCAAGTCTCTTGTTTATTAGACCGTCCGTTCATAAATGTTGAAGCTGCCATATTCCCTGATTATCCAGAAGTAGGACTTGCTGCCTTTCCACTGAGTGGAAGCTGAAAGGAAATGTCATAAAATCTAAGAGTTGGAAGGCACCTCAGTGGATCATCTAGTCCAACCCCTTGCTCAAAGCAGAACCAATCTCTATTTTTCCCCATATCCCTAAATATCCCCCTTCTCAAGGGCAGAACTCACAACGCTGGGTTTAGGAGGTCAATGCTCAAACCACAGGGATATCCCTTCCCCCGTAGGTGGTGGGGTCCTAGCAGTCCAATCACCCAGGGAAAGAAATCCCCTCATAGCTGATCTCTGAAAACAGACTCAGTGTCACCAAGGTGACAGAGAGAGAGCACACGACATCACTGATACCCCCCGTCCTTATTATTCCCCCCAGGAAACAAGTCCAGCATGACACCAGCAACACTCCTGAAGATCATATTGAATGTAAGAGCTTTCGTAGAGTATTTGGGTTATTGGGGTCACATGCACAAGAGGGGAAAGGTGGGGATTGGCAGTAAATGTGTTAATTGGTGGGGGATGGACAGATCCCAGATCAGATTGCCTGGCCAAGAGTCACACCAAAGAAACTGTCTGTGATCAAAGTGGATGAGGACAATGAGTTCTTGGGGCCCCAGGCTTCATGCATCTGAGTCCCTGAGGTTCCTTTGTCCCACCCTTTGCCTGTAATACCCAATTCTGCATTGCCATGGCTTAGGGGACTGAGCCAAAGTACTTCTTGTCCTTTGGAAAGGACACATTCCAGGGAATGTCCCCATTGGAAAGCGTTCCACCGCCTTCCCTGGGAGCTGGGTGCAAGAGTGCCTCACTGGAGCTGTAGTTCAGATGCCTCATGCTCCTGGTCTCTTTGAGCTGGGTTCTCTGGCTCTCCCATGATGCACCGTGGACAGACAGTTTCCACTCAACATCTTCAACCGGAGAATTAAATCCTCCCGCTTCAATATCACCTAGTGACCCTGATCAGGATCAGGCTCCATTGGGCTCAGTGCTGCCCACGGGGAGCCCTGCCCTGGCTGGGGGAGAGGTGGGAACTGTTGGATTATAATTCATGTTCAGTGAGGTGCCTTCTCATAAGGGCATTTACACCCAAGTGACCATGTGTAACTGTCATTCTCTCCCCAGATGCCTCCGTGAATTGGGTGGGAAACGCCAGGGTGAGTCACAGTTTTTATTAATGACAACGTGAAGTGATAGAAAAGAGTGATTGGTTTTGCCTGTTCCAGCTCAGCAGTGACTCGTGGGCTTGGAACGTGGATTTACTCAGGATTCCCAGGCTTGGGTTCTGTCTACTACACTGGTCTCACTGCTGGGGCCCCAGATCTCCACTCAGGAGCAGGTAGCTACCTCCCACCTCTGCTGTTACCCTGGCCAGTCAGGCCCTGTCCCCCGCAGACACACAGACAGGCATCCAAGCAAGAGGAAAACATCCTTCCCAAACTCCACACCACGGCGATAGGCGACAATTCCCCTTGGCCTGAAAATCTGTCTGGCTGCAGAGGGGCTTCCCCCACCTGCCTCCAAAGTCAAACAAACAACCAAGGCAAAGATGTTGAAGTTTTCAAAGTTCACATTAAAACTCCTGGGGCTTGGATGGTAAAATCCCCCAGTCGGGGTGGAAAACCCCTGAATTGTTACCCAAGTGGGAATCCGCTCTAGTGAGATGGATCCTATTAGTGAAGCCCCAACACCACTCGCTGGTAACCCTGCCCCCGCATGGGCCTTCCACAGGGGAAGGAAGACAGGCAAGGGGCAAAATCCTGGACGTTTCCTATTGACTTCTATGGGGCAGGATTTTCGACAATGTGTCTCCATGCAATGAAGGTGTCAGTGGGGCGTGCACAGGCTCACACTGCAGTGTGGCAGTGCGGTGATGCACACACCCTGGGTACCATGTTAGTGGCAGGGAAAGCTACTAACACAGAGCTCCTTCCTCCAATTTCTTTCTTAGATAATGATTTGGTCACACTCCATCTCACATTGGCAATGAACAAAAACCCTGGATTTTTATTCCTCTTCCTCTAAAGATCCACGGAAGGCGTTTGGGTTACTGAAGTTCTGTCTAGTATTATTATTATTTAATCTTTAACATTTTATTGAGTGTTTAAAGCAGTGTCACAAAGGAAGGAGCTGTGTCCTGCTATCACGAAGGCATAGTTGGTCTCCTCAGAGTTAAGGTTGAACTGAGCCTCCTGTCATTGCTTATTTCACACACACCTCCACAAACCCATTCCAGAGAGTACAAAATTGAATTACCACATCTCATCACTATGGAGAGGTTGTCCTCAAAGTTTGGGGTAAACAACTCCAGTGATCTTAGAAATTGGTAATTTCATTCACTTTCCAGAGATTTTCCTAGAATTACTTTGGCTGTTCTTATGCGTTCATGACCTGGATGATGGGATGGATTGCACCCTCAGCAAGTTCATGGATGACACTAAGCTGGGGGGTCAGATAGATACATTGGAGGATAGCGCTAGGGTGACCTAGACAAATTGGAGGATCGGGCAAAAAGAAATCTGATTAGGGTCAACAAGGACAAGTACAGAGTCCTGCACTTAGGACAGAAGAATCCTATGCCCCGCTACAGGCTGGGGAATGGTTAGCTAAGCAGCAGTTCTGCAAAAAAGGACCTAAGGATTACAGTGGACAAAAAGCTGGATATGAGTCAAGTGTGCCCTTGTTGCCAAGAAGGCTAATGGCATATCGGGCTGTATTAGTAGGGGCATTGCCAGCAGATGGAGGGAAATGATTATTCCCCTCTATTTGACACTGGTGAGGCCATTCCTGGACTATTGTGTCCAGTTTTGGTCCCCCCACTACAGAAATGATGTGAACAAATTGGAGAGAGTCCAGCGGAGGGCAATAAAAATTATTAGGAGGCTGGAGCACATGATTTATGAGGAGAGTCTGAGGGAATTGGGCTTATTTAGTCTCTAGAAGAGAAGAGTGAGGGGGAATTTGATATCAGCCTTCAACTACCTGAAGGGGGATTCCAAAGAGGATGGAGCTTGGCTGTTCTCAGTGGTGGCAGATGACAGAGCAAGGAGTAAAGGTCTCAAATTGCAGTGGGGGAGGTCTAGATTGGATATTAGGAAAAACGTTTTCCCTAGGAGGGGGGTGAAGCACTGGACTGGGTGTCCTAGGGAGGTGGTGGAATAGTCATCCTTAGAGGTTTTTGAGGCCAAGCTTGACAAAGCCCTGGCTGGGATGATTTAGTTGGGGTTAGTCCTGTTTTGAGCAGGCGGGTCAGTGGAAGACCTCCTGAAGTCTCTTCCAACCCTAATCTCCTATGAATCTATGCTTACAAATGCTGATTTATCCCTTAAAGTTTTTAGTAATTGGTTGTAGGACAGTGTACTACTTGCAGAGATTTTTGTGACTTGTGAATTCAGAATCTGGTTTGCCGCTCTCAATATTATACATATTGGTTTTCCTTTGACCCAAGCGGTTAGTCAATAATCTAGGTTTTGTGCATAGTAAGATTAAGAGGAGAAAGTGATGACAAGACAGGTATGTTCATAGATGCAACCCCATTTATTTACATAACATCAACAAAGTCATGTTTCCCTTAACACAAAAGGAACCAAACAACAGGAGATACTTTCTTTGATCCCAACTCCAAGCCTCTTAGCAGCCAGCACTCTGCCCAAAAGCTCTCTCTTTCTAACTGGGACTCTGGGGGGCAAAAAAGGAGCACACCAAGTCTGGGGAGGGCGAAATCTGAGCTGCATGCCTCAGAAAGTTTAATGTAGGGAGTGAGGTCGATGATGTTTCCCATCTTAGATGCCTATTTGAACTGCTCCTGATGTACATAAAGCAGTGCTGTTAGATGGACTTTTCTGGCTTCATTTCTCTGGTTTTAAATTGGCTTAGTAGAAAAGTAACATTACTGTGTTTATCTTAAAGCATCCAGCACCGCAGAGAGAAGAGGCGCTGACATATGCAACGATTAGTCTGCAGCGGGGCAGATGTCATTAATGTTCCAGTTGCTGAAATGCAGGATTCGTCACAGCCCAGCCACATCAAAGATCCTCTTGAAATCACAAGCAACTGTAGGGGCCGTTCACTAAGAAAGTGGGAGACCTTCTCTAGGGCCACAGCAGGACAATTCACAGTGACAAGAAGTGCTGTAGGACACTGGAAAATTCTTAGGGAAAATGCTACTTGTTTTCCTTTTAGGAAAAAAAAAGTTTCTTCTGAATAAAATTGGGAAATTTACGCAATCTCTGTATTCCTAACCCCTGACTCTTTATAGCAATAGCTAAGCTCCCAAGTCCTCTCCGCTCTGTTCATTGATTCCACTGCTAAACCAAAGTATCCAAAAATCACAAGGCAGCCACCCCCAAAAATCCCAAGATTAATTCAAGAGTTCATGAGGCTTTTTTTTATAGTGTGCATTTTGTTTGCTTGTGTGACGAAGTGGGAGTACTGTGTGTGTGTGCCTCAGTTTCCCCTATGCATTTCTTGGGCGTCTATGTGGAGGGAAAGGAATGTGAAGGTAATGCAAAGCAGAGCCACTGCGGGTATTCAAAGGTGAAGCTGTAACCTGACCCCAGGTGGGGGAGGGAGGTCAGCTGAATCTGTTGAAGGGAGGTCAGGTGATACCTGAAGCCCGGGAAAGGAACAAAGGAGCAGGGAGTGGCTAGAGGGGGTTGGAGTCTGTCTGGGTCTGGGTCTAGCTGGGAGAGGGAGAGAAGCCATCTTCTCGCTCTCTAGCCCCAAGATGGATCCAGCGGAGGGCTCACGCTCACTGGCTGCATGGTCTGTGTTGGACCAGATGGAAGTCATCGAATAAACCTGGGGAGGAAGCAGGAGCCCAGAATCTGGGTCTCACCTCCTGGCATCCCCCAGAAAGGCCTGACTGAGGGACCCTGTTCAGACTGAGAAGCTGTGAGTTGGATGGTGTTCCTGACATCTCAAATAAACCGTCTATTCTGCTGGCTGGCTGAGAGTCACGTTTGACTGTGGATTTAGGGTGCAGAACCCATGGGCTCCCCCAGGACCCCGCCCAGGCGGGCTTGCTGGGGGAAGCACACGGAGGGGCAGAAGGTGCTGAATGCTCCAAGGTCAGACCCAGAAAGGTGGAAGTGGGTACCCCTGAAGCTCCTGGCCTGGGAAACAGGCTGTGTACGGAGAAGGGGCCCTTCACCCGGAGTCCGGTCTGGCTTCCTAGGGAGCGGTTCCAGACCATCGCCCGGGTGCTCCGTGACAGCTTTTATTTGACTTCTGGTGTTTGACCATTGGGGGGTCTGGGATTCCAGGTGTTCTTCACAACTGGGAGGGCTAGAAACGCCCACATTTCAACAAAACCCAAGATTCTCACATAATCCCAGCACCTCAGGAGTTGGGCTTTAAGAAAAACAGGAAATGTTGTATGATGCACTGTGAAATGATGAGAACTGACAACAGCGTCAGGATCCCCTTTGAATATGCAGGTCTGTTTAATGTCATGCAGGTTTGTAGGGATGTGATGAAATATGAATGTCACAAGCTATAGTTTTGTGAAACTGTTTGTTAGCCTCCTCCAGAGAGTGTAGCCATGTGGTTAGTGCTGAGGTAAAATCTCCCCCTTTTCTGAGGTCCCTCTTGAGGGTCAAAAACTGCCTTTAATAGAAGAAAATGCTGATTTCTCTTTTCATGAAGAAGCAAACGAGGCCGGACACTAGATCTGGAGCATGGCAGGTTCCTCGCGCACACAGACCTTGGCTGAAACCAGGCCCCTTCAGTTCTCAATTTTGCAGCCCTAAATAGAGATGCTGTGGCCGGATCACGGAAGGGGGGCAGTGTGGGGCAGAAAACGGGGAGCGATGATGATTATCAGACCCAAGAAGGAGTCAGAGCAGATCAGAGAGAGGCTGCAGCATTTCTGCTGCCAGAGCCCTGCAGACCCAAGGGCCTGAGAGTAGGGAGAGGGACTGGCTGGAGCATCCAACTCTGGGGAGCAGACAGGGGCAAATTGGAGCAGAGAGAGAGACGGGAGCTTCCCTTCTGCTAAAGTCAGCCAGGTGGAGGGGGCAGGTGGGAGCAGGGAGTGACTGCGGATTGTCCCCTCCTGGCCCCATCAGAAACAGAAGTTGTTGGGCTGTTTCCATCCTGATCGGTTCCTACCACAGCCCTGATGATCCTGTCTCTGTGCCTCTTGCTTCCCGGTGAGTATGTGGGAAACAGGTTTTAATTCGTAGCATGTTGGGGGGGAAACAGAACCGAGAGCTGCCCCTGTCCCAGACTGTCGGCAAATCCTCTTCAGTGGGAGAGAAAAGGGAACCAGTGTAAACACTGAGAGCTACTGGGCCAGATCCCCAGCTGGTGTAAATCAGTGTAGTTCCACTGGAGTCAATGCCAGTTTACACCAGCTGAGGATTTGGCCCTTTAGAGAGCTGAAGGGAGAGGTGGTTTCCCGCTCAGCCAAGGTCTGTGTGTGCGAGGAACCTGTCATGCTCCAGATCTAGTGTCCAGCCTCGTTTGCTTCTTCACGAAAAGAGAAATCAGCATTTTCTTCTATTAAAGGCAGTTTTTGACCCTCAAGAGGGACCTCAGAAAAGGGGGAGATTTTATCTCCAGCACTAACCACACAGCACCTTTCTCTTCCCAGCGCTGAGTCCCAGCAGCCAGGAGATCTGCTCAGCTCCTGGTGAGTCCATCTGTCTGTCTGTCTCCCATCTGCCCATGGCATTTACCCCTCCCCCTCCAGGTGTCCAGTCACCACCTCTTGGGCCGCTCCCTACTCACTGTGGTGTCAGCAGAAATTGCACTGCCTCCCCTTGCGGGTGCAGGTCCCTCCCCTGGAGCTCACCCCCCCCCCCCATGGACTCAGCCTGCACCTCATTCTTAATGTCACCAGCACCGTTAATAGCCTTGGGCGGGCAGGTGGTACTTGAGAAGGTACGGCCAGAATGGACCATTATATAACCCACGCTGAGCTCCACTATGACACAGGGAAGGGAAACCACAACCAGTGAGCCTGTGTCCAGCCCAGCAGGGGCTGCTGGAGCCATTTCTTTGCTGGCTGCATGGGCAAGAGAGCAGCAGGGGCACTGCTGGGGTGGGGTAAGAGTTGGGAAGATATTGACTTGCCCTGCGGCAGCAGCAATTCCCCTGTGATTTCACAGCTTGGTCCCATCGCCCTGGTGATTCCTGGGAGAGGGGGATTCCCTCCATGCCACTGCTCCAGGACCTTCCCTTCGCCTAGGCCTGCTGGAGGGTTGAGGGGAAGGGGGGGCACAAGGACAGGGAGGATGTTAGTGTAGATGCCGGAGAAGATAGGGACCGGACACAGTTTCTTGGATGTCAACTTGTGAGTTCCCAGGGGCAGGAACTGGCCTTCACTGCATTGGCTGAGGGGACAGGCCGGGGTGTTTCCCGTGTCCTAGACAGCCCCCCAATGGTCAGGGGTGGCCTCATGGAGGGGTCACCTCTTTCCTGGCCATACTGCCCCAGCTGAGGCAGCAGGATGCCTGCATTGGGGCTCCTTATTCTAGGACAGTGAACAGCGCCAGACAATGGGAACCCAGCCCAGCTGAGCCTGCAGGATCTTCTATAACCTAAATGATCCCAGGGAAGAAAGCTTCTGTTCACCAGGCAGAGCTCATCCCCCATCTGCCCAGCTGGGCTGGAATCAGAGCCTCCATTAGAGATGTGGCACAGACCCATCTGCCCTTTATCTCTTGCTCCATCAACGGGTGGGGCGCCACCAATGCCCCACTGACAGCTCTGACCAATTCCCCTTCCCAGGTGATCTCGGTGGCCCCACCCTCTACCTGAGCCAGATGTCCTCCCAGCCAGGAGACTCCGTGCAGCTCCAATGCTCTGTGTTGTCCCAGTTCCTGGTCACCAGCGTCATCTTCTGCAAGGACGGGGAGGAGATTTCATCCCAGAGTAGTTCAGAGGGGAAGGCCACCTACTACTATGACCATGTGGTGTCCGGGGGCAGCTCTGGGAAATACACCTGTGGGTACGAGATCATGGACAGAGACAAGCGGGTGACCAGATCCCAGCTCAGCCCTGCCAAACGCCTAAGTGTCACTGGTAAGGGGTGTGTGTGTGTGTGTGTGTCCATATGTCTTTGTTTAAAGTTTTTCACACGCAACGCAAACCCCTCCTCCCCAATTTTCACCCATGTCAGATAGATGAGGCAAGGGAACATCATATAAATGTCAGGCTGGAAGGTCCCTCAAGATGTCATCAAGTCCAGCCCCCTGCACCATCGCAGGACCAAGTAAATTTAGACCATCCCTGGTAGGAAAAACCTCCAATGACAGGGATTCCACAAGCTCCCTTGGAAACTTATTCCAGAGCTTCACTAGCCTGATAGAATCATAGACTCGTAGGAATGGAAGGAACCTCGATAGGTCGTCTAGTCCAGTGCCCTTCATTCAAGGCAGGGCTCTGTATTATCTAGACCTCCCCTCTCACATGTTTGTCTAACCTGCTCATAAAAATCTCCAATGGTGGAAATTCTGCAACTCGTAGTAAGAAAGTTTTTCCTACTGTCTAACCTAATCCTCCCTTGCCGCAGATTAAACCCACGACTTCTTGTCCTACCTTCAGTGGGCGCTGAGAAATATTGATCCCCATCCTGTTTATAACTTCTGTGAGCATATTTGGAGACCATTATCAGGTTCCCCCCCAGGCTTCTTTTCTCAAGACTAAACATGTCCAGTGTTTTTAACCTCTCCTCCTAGGTCAGGTTTTCATAAATTTGATCACTTTTGCTGCATTTCTCTGGACTCTCCAATTTGTCCACAACTTCCATAAAGTGTCACACCCAGAACTGGGCCCTGTACTCCAGCTACGGCCTCACCAGTGCTGAGCAGAGCAGGACAAGGACCTCCCGTGTCTTACATGCAGTGTTAGCCCTTTTCACAACTACCTCGCACTGCTGACTCGGGTTCAGTGTGTGACCCACTCTAACCCCAGGTCCCTTTCAGCAGCACGGCCACCAGCCAGTTATTGCCCCTGGTGTAGTTGTACTAGGGCAGCATATGGGCCTGGAGTGGGGCCATGCTCTGCTCTGATCTCTGGTGTATTTATTGCCTAGGTGGTGACTCCAGCAGTGGTGGTGTCGGGGGTTCCCCTCAGCAAGGTAAATGCTTCTGAAGTGTTTCTTTATTCTGGGGACTCTATTTAGGGAAAAGTGAGTCCTTGTCTGGGCAGTCCCCAGTCTGAGTGTGATCGCCATGACAAGTGTAGAGGAAACACAACACAACAGGGTAACAGGCTCGTCCAATGCGGCACATTCTCCATGCAGCTCCCCCAGGCTTTAACCAGCATTGCTGAGCTGGGCAACATCTCTGCAGGGCAGGAAAATGGCTCTTTCAACGGGGAATCCCAAACCTTTCTGATGGGCAAGAGTTTCCTCTGGAGTTCACAGACCCCCTCTGCTAAACTGCCAATCAGTGAATTAGTCCCGCCCTTTCTGCTCACTGTATTTGTTGCTGTTCTGGAAGAAGGCACCAGGCTCATCATGACGCCTGGGCTCAAAGTTTTCTCTCTCCATGTCATTAGTTGTTTACGCTCTGTGCTCCAGTCCTGGAACAGAGGTGTCACACACAGCATGTGGGCAAACCCATTGCAGGAATTTATTTCAGCCCAGCCCCAGTGCCTAGTTCCCAGGCACCAACCAAGCCTCAGGGACTAACTTTAGCAGAGCCCAAATCTGACTGTTTCCCCAGCTCCCCACAAAAGAGTCTGCATCACCAAACCGACACAAAAATATGCTGGCAATGGCTGTGTCCACCCTTCCAAGGACTAGGAAAAGACAGTGTCAGACTTTGTGTAATCTCACCACCTAGTGACTCCTCCCAGAACAAAACTAATTATATATGTGCTTCCAGAAGTTGAGGGGAAATGGCATTTGTGTCCCATGAGAAATTCTCACCTTTCACATTTTATTTTCATTATGAATCAGGATGAAAAGTCATAATTTCAGATATTGCAAGGAACAGAAATGTAGCAACATTCAGATTCCAAAACATCAAAGAGCCATTTTAAAGAAACAGCATTTAATGAAGGAAAAATCTTCCACTGGGTGTTTGTAGACGGGCTCTGCACAGGTCTCTTCACATGCCATATGGATCTGGGCCCTGACTGAGGAAAGCACTCAAGCATGTGTTCAAGGACCATCCCTATTCAGGACGGCACCTACATATGTGCTTAACGTTAGGCACCTGCTACAGTCCCATTGCTGGACCTAAAGTGGCTGATTGAAGTTGTTTCTACCTGGGCGCTGTCCTGAAAAGATGCTTCCCTGAGCAGGGCAGTTCTCACACGGCGGGGTCCTGCCTTGAGAGCTGGGGGGAAATCCAGGTTTATTTCCACAAACAATTGTGAACAAAACTATTTCATTCAGAACTTGTGATGGAAAATTTCAATGTTTTCATGAAAACATATTCATGAAACTCAACCAAAAAAAAATTCATTTGGCCTTATTCCAACTAGACATTTTCATTTGTTCTGGGTTTTCACAACCAAAATGTGATAAAAATGTCATAAGCACAAATAGCTTCACTTTGTTCAGTTTCAAAGCCAATAGACATTTTCCTTCCATTTCTGGATTTTGAAATCCAATATGAACACACTGTCAATTCAAAACAAACCAAAATCTTTTCTTTCGTTTCAAAATTATTTTTGTGGAAAGACTAAGGAGTCCCTTGCACATGAATTGTTTGGGAGAAAAAAAATGATTTTACTTAAACTGTGTTTGAATTTTAAAGAAGTTTGGCCAACAAAAATTCAATGAGCTTTACTGGCAAAAAAACAGCCAGTAACATCGGCCTGCACATAACCATGGGGTGAGCTTCCAGGTATGTTCATGAGGACATGAAGGGTCACTAACCACGGGACTCAGCCAGCTCCATCCAGTGGGGACTTGCCGGTGGCTGCTTGGAGAGGCCGTTCACAGCGAGGTTCTTTCCTAGGACCGGATCTGACACTTGTGTTTGGAATTACAATCCCTGTTGTCCTGGTTCTGGCTGTGGTGCTTTATCTGCTGGGAAAGAAAGGTGGGTATGAGATTGAGGCCAAGCCGTGTTAGCAAATGTGCAGACAGATGTGGCAGAGGCAACCCCTTAGATCCCTTGTACCCAGTGTGTCTGGGATGGGGGGAGCGAGATGATCAAAGACACAATGAAATTGTGTTTTTGGGAGGCTGGCTGGGGAGAAAGATCAAGGAGATGATGAAAGGGATTATCAGTGTGGTTAATGATTTGTATTGCAGTAGCACACTGGAGCCCCAGTCAGGGATCAGAGCCCCTTTGTGCTAGGTGCTGTACATTATTTATTGGGTATGTTACTGTAGTTCCCTTGAGCCCCAACCGGGAATCAGGCCTCCACTGTGCCAGGCGCTGCACAGATCAGTAATGAAGGGGACAGCCCCTGCCCCACAATCTAGGACTCAGCCAGGGATGTGTGTCTGGATGGAATATCGACACCCAGGTAACTAACGCTGCAGGTCAGGAAGGTGTCCCCTAGTCAGAGCTCTGGACACAGCTCTGCCCTGCCGACCTTTCCTCACACGGCGTCCCCAGCCCCGAACTCTCACAGCCCTCGAGTCACCCCAACAATCTCGAGATCGACTTAAAACTCCTGGGATTTCCAACCCACCACCAGTGTGGGGTCTTTGTATTTACCTGGGGATTTGATCTTTGGTGGGTCTCTCAAGTCTTATTTTCAGTCTTTTCTCCCCAAACACGAGGGTTCTAAGTTTACACTTTTTTTTAACAAAAGCCGAGATTCTCGTGAAGTCGCTGACTCTCAGGCCTGGGGCTTTAAGTAGAACGTGAAATGCCATGAGATGGCCACTAAAATCATCAGACTTGGCCACACCGCTCCCAGGGGCAGTGAGTGGGGCTGGTGGAGGGGAGCACTGGGTTGGGCCATGGGGACAGGCTCTGCATCAGTATGATGACGAATTTGGGCCAAGTCGCTCAGTTTCCATCTCTCTCTCTCTCTCTCGGCCCACGAGAAAACGTGTCCTCGTCTCTCATCACATTGTCTCACTGCTTCCAGTTGCATCTCTACCAAGGGATCAAAGGTAGGAGGAGATTATTCCCTCTCCCATCCTGTTTTCTCTCTGGGTCCCTTCTCCCTGCCTCACAGAAGGGCCGGCAGCTGAATAGCTCAGTGCTTCTGCTGTGGGGGCGTTCAGTCTGTTCTGGAGGAATTTTTGAAAAGGCTGGAGAAGGATGAAGTTCCTGGCCAGGATGGGATCGGGGGCTAGGAGGAGATGCTTTAAGGGAAGGGGTTTGCCAAAGAGGCATTTGAAGATCTCCCCGAGATGTTTGAAAGGATGAAAGTGACCCTGGCTTCAATGCTGAGGGGGTGTTGGGGTTGGCTGGCCACAAAGCAACGCCAACCAAACCAGCCAGTTCCCTAGAACTGGGTCTGTTCTTCTGGGGCAGGGCTGGGAAGGAAGGGTCTCCAGTCCCTCCAGCTGCTGTGGGTAACACCCAATGTCAGCTCCATCTGCTGCATCTGGCTTAGTGCCAGGCTCAGTGCATCCACACACAGACTCACCCCATCCCGAAAGACCCACAATGGGTTCCCTCACAGTGGCCATGCTTTCGGTGCAGGTCTGTGCAGGGGCAGCAATTGCGCTCCCCCACACTGCTGGGGAGAGCCGGGCAGCAGGGACGCCCGTGGGGATTCAGTGCACGGTGTCCATGTGAACAACACGTTGTGCAGAAGGGGCTCTGAGCCAATTGCCTCATAAGCATGGCCCAGGGGGACCTGCTCATTGCGCTCCAGGCTGCCCCCAGTTTGGTTGGAGCTGCCAAGTGTCGCTGGCTCGCTGTCTGCCCATCACCCAGTCAGGGGGGGTTGAGGGATCCCTCCCCCGTCCTCCACATACAGAGACCCTGCAGGGATCCTGCAGAGAGTGGCTAAGGGTCACTCCCAATTGCTCAGCAGCCAGAAC